>JBCFXI010000700.1:0-117339 GCA_038496175.1 Ampulex compressa
TGTTGGACCAGAATGGCCAATATATAATTTAATAAAATATTTATTCATTATACGAAAACTGTCTTTCATGTTCCCCAAAAAACGAAATGACTTTCCGAACAACCCAATATATATATAATAGGAATTGACAAAAATATTGCTAATAGTATCAACACTTCAACGAATGACACGTCTATAAAATGTAAAAAAGTGTTCTTTAAGATTGAGACCATTATAGTCGTGCAAATAAACTCTTTACCCTTCGAAAGGCTGAGTGTACTTAATACCAGCGCAAACTCCTCGGGCAAACGATCGTTAGAGCGAGCCGTGAGAATGGACTGCCAAAGAAAATCCTCGTATTCCATCGCTCAACGAGGCCGCAGCTTTTCCCCGCAACAAATCCGCTTGACGTAGAGATCCTCGAGCGGGGCAGCTTGATTGCTGCTCCGCGCAAAAAATTTCCTCGGGCTCTTCGGCTGAGATTTGCCACTGCACGACGGTAAATCAAGGCCCGTCGATCCTGCCGGGGGCCCAGCTCTAATAGAATTCCTCCAATTATCCGTTAGCTATTTCTATTAGGCGTATTATTATAAGTATTCCGCAGAAAGGCGGCCAATTACGCGCCTGGGTTATCCTAAAAAATGGGCCCGCCGCGTTATTACAGGTTTGCCGCCGCTCGAGCAACGAACTCGGCTCCTCCCGGTCTTGGTCTTCCATGAAAATCGAAGTCGTGGGATCCGCTCTGGGCCGGAGGAGAACGACCGTGGCGTTAATTTGGGATTTCGTAGGAAGCGGAAAGCCACTTCGAACGCCAGCAATTTCTCCACGCACCTTCCATCGCAAGCCTTCGATTTGGGAGCGATCCTTAATTCTGTATCACCGGCTTTGCAACAATGACGTTAATGGCGGCGCTAAAGTAAAATGACTCCGCAACGATTCTGATCGATCGAAGTATTTGCAGATCGAAGACGTGTAGTATTAATATAAATGTTGATACCCTTTTCAGTCCAAGCGATTGTTTTTTAGTGGATTTTGAAGTATAGTGAGGATTCATTGTTCAAGCGCAGTTTTATTAAAGTGTTGTCTATTTTTGTGGTTTTTGTGGCTTTGAGCAAATACACTATGGTATCGACGTGTGTGATAATAATCGAATGACTGGACGAATAATGAATAATTGGACGAATTAAAGGAAATTGAATGGCATCATAGAAAACATTTGGAATAAAGACCGACTACATTTCCTTGGGACACTATCTATTTTATCTTGAATCCATTCAGACTAGGACAATGCAGTACTATTTTATAAAACCAAAAAAAAAGATGACTTAAGCCACTGATCACGTGACCACAGATATACACAAATATGTCGCGCAATCCATTACATCGTGTTCCCAATAATCAGCCACAAAGTCAATCCTCCATAAAAATCCGACGATATTCTCGGATTCGCAAGAAAGTATTTCTAGTTTCCAAACATAGATACTCTTTTAATTAATCCCATCGAGGATCACGAAGTCGTCAGAAGGATCGACCAAAAAACTCTCGGACAAAATCGCAAATATCGTCAAACTCTATTCTTCGTAGAAAAATGCGAGCTTCGTCTGACACCACAAACCCAAAACTGCCTCCTTCCCGAGCCGCTCGGACGCTCGAAAGACCGCGAGAGCGCCGGTGCTCCATCGATAACACGAGCATCGCCTTCGCCCTTCCCCGATATCCCGACGTAACTTTCGCACCGCGATTAACACACGGTGCAACGCTCCGATCCCGTGCAGTCGCACCTGCCGATATCCCAGAAATTTCTGCCGCTGCTACCCGCCGGAATGTTTTTAAGGTGTTTCGCATGATTTATCGGCATGAGCGGCGCCGTCAGTGGGCCCACGAAGCCCAGGCCTGGCTAACCGACGACCGGAGGAGACTAAAGAGGGCCTGAGATCTGGAAAGCTTTAATTGGAGCCATACCCACGGACTAGTTACGTCATCGACACGGCAGGAGCTTGCATTCGGCCGGGCGGCCACCAGTAAATTTCTATTAACAGCGCCGCGTTCGAAACAATTGGCCATTAAATCGAACGGTCCCGCGGTAGATAATAACTGGCAATAATCGGCCGGGGCCACCGGTTAGTTTCGACGCTGCTGGGACCCTCGCTCACGGGCTACGGTATACCGAAACAAGCCGAGCATCGGTAATGAGAGGCCAATTAGAACACCCCGCCGATGGAATTATCCCCCGACGGTTCGAAATTCAAACTGGCTGCCGTGAGCGTTCTCGTAATGCCCCCGAGGCACGCGAGAGAGAAAGATATTGCCGATGGAGGAGGAGAGGGGGCAGGATAGACGTCCGGGAGGGACCTCTTCGCGAGCCTTTTCTATGCGCCCCAAACGCCCTTCCCTCTTCCTCATCGCGCTGCACGAGATCCTGAGAAACTTCGGCCGAAATGGGCGCCTCGTTAGTCACCGGTGGATCGGTTACCGCGTGGAATATCCCTACCGTCGATGAATGCATTACTTCGACGAAATTTGGAAGGGCCGAGGGTGGGCTGCTAACTTTGGAGATTGAGAGTATTTGTTGATAATACGTTATAGGCGATTTGAGGAAGTGTATTGGTAGGGCTAGTTTGTGTGGATGGAAAGAAACGTTGTTAATGGTGAATGTTAATGAGTCGATGGAATTTGGAAGGGGTGAGAAGCCTGGAATAGGCTGCTAACTTTCGAGATTGAGAGTATTTGTTGATAATACGTTATAGGCAATTTGAGGAAGTGTATTGGTAGAGCTAGTTTGTGTGGATGGAAAGAAATGTTGTTAATGGTGAATGTTAATGAGTTGATGGAATTTGGAAGGGGTGAGGAGCCTCGCATAAGCTGCTAACTTTGAAGATTGAGACTATTTGTTGATAATACGTTATAGGCAATTTGAGGAAGTGTATTGGTAGAGCTAGTTTGTGTGGATGGAAAGAGATCTTATTGTTAATAATCTATGCGAAATATAATTTGCGGTGTACAAGGAACGTACACTGGGTTATATTCGATAGGACATGTCGTATTTTCACTGTCGCCTCTCGAGTGACGGTGAATGGGGGCTTTTTTAAGAGGCATCGTTATTTTTAACCGACGCTTACGATATTACATCGATCGTAAGGCTCGTGTTCTTTCGTACCGTTCACCCGCGTCAAATCCATCCAGAAATCCCAAGATCCTTCTATTAGCAACATCAATAGCTCCATCCAACATCAAAAAATTATATAAATCCAGGATCGAGTGATCGATACTTCTCGACAACATTCTTTACATATTTCGTACTTCTTCTTCGTATTCTTCTTCGTATCCTTCTGTATACCAGCTTCTTAACTTGAGTCAGGCTAACGTGAAATAAGAGCCACTTCTGGCTCATATTTAGGATCCACAATGTTTCAGAAGTCTGCACGCCGTGTCGGACAGGGAAGCAAGGACGAAATAAGAAAAGGGTAAGACGGGAGGGTGGAAAGGGCGAGAGAAGGGCCGCTCGTTACACCGGTCGCGCTCAATTTGCACTCACGTATAATTAACCGGAGTATGAAAAACGGCCGGCCACGTGCTACCGTCACCGAAGCACAGGAGATTTATAGTTATTAATTTTATAATAGACTCATCAACCGAGCACACGCATCGGCGCAGAAACGATCGCACGGCGACGTAGACGCGATTGCTCCAACTAATGGTCCTGTTTGACGAAAAATAAATCGTACGATTCGCGAAGAATCCTGAGAGAACGGAGAAGTAAGGATGATCCTGCTCTTAAAGTACCTCGTATTATCCATGAATATCGGCACTGGAAGTAACTCAAATTTAGGCTACTACCTGTTTAAAAGTATTTGTCCACATTGTTTATACAGTAAACATACTTCTTTTTTTATCTATATATATATATATATATATATATATATTTATTATATATATATAAAGATATAGATAAAATGAGATCTGATAATTCTGGCTCTTGGTACGTTTTAAACCTTGCTGGACAAACGTGCGTTGTTCATATAATATTAGGATTTATTCCGAAGCATCCGTATGTCTAGAGTATAGGTCTCTATTTAATAACACGGCGCTTTGTTCGAAAAATTCTTAAGGAAATGATCGCACGCAAAGATGGGAAATAGATTCTACAGCTACTCTACTCTACGTATGCCATAAAAAATAATTAGGTGTTCGTAGCGATATCGCGTTTTTCCAAATATCCGCCGATGACAAGTAAAATAATGCCCCAGAATACGGGCCTACGTGACTTTATTTACCGCCTTTTTGGCCAGTCACTCGATACACATTTGTCTTCTTGCCTTCGTGCATCGTTCAATGCCGCAGCCCACATGGGCGTGCCTGCCAGCCATTGTTTTATGGTGCATTCCCAGTAACCGGAAGTATCACGAGTTCCCCATGAATCGGATGTAGATTGATCGGCAACGATCAATTTGTGATAAGCTGCGAAACGCGGAGTAGGTACGCTTCACGCGGATCTGTCTATCGGGTCGGGGAAAAAGCAAAAGTATCGCGCCAATGCGACGAACTGCGGACTCCGTTAATTCCTCTGGTTCATTTAATAACCTCGCAGCCGAAGGAAAGCCAGTAAACAGTAATAATCGATTGCAAAGAGGGTAGGATAAAAATATCGCGTACAGAGTGGCTGAATAGAGGTAGAAACAGAAAGTATAGTCATTCAGAAATAGTATTTGTATGGAGGAGAAAAAACGTTTAGCGTGGATCGTTGCCTTCAATCGTGGCGATTAATCGATTAAACCTGTATACAGTAACATCAAGTATATAACTGTTATCGAATCAAACATTCATAATCCAATGACATCGGGCTATGTTTGCGGACGCTGGTCGATTATCGGTGTCCAGTGAAATCAGTAAGTAGGGATAAATATGCGGGGCACGTTTATTAATTACGATGCTGGCCGGCAATTAATCGCCCTGTGGAAGTGTAATACGTTGTTGGATTACGGCGAATAGCTAATTGAAAACGTTATGCGTAATTTAGTGCGGAATTAATTGCAAAAATAATTGCCTTCGCTTGTTCGTACATCGGGCTTAAGGAACTACCCACGCCGCAACGTAAAACACATCGAAGGAACGCCGGTGCGAAGCTCGCACTTGCCTCCTAGATATACAGTGCGGCGTAATTTGCTGCTATCAGTCCTCGCGCTGTACGCGCATTTTAAAAGGAAGGGAATCGATTACGAGAAACATCAGGGATATACATCACGGAATGCAATTTACTCGTGTCAATCGCGGAGTACCGTTATTCCAGGAAACATTTTGGGCATTAGTGATATTCGCATCGTAAATAGGATCTTTTTTAGGATATCTTCTATGAGTGACTTTTGTGTAATTCCAACCCACGTTTAAAGTATTTTCCATGTTTAAATTGAACCAAATGGTTTTTGTTTTTTCTTAGTTTTTGTGATTCAGGATTGGAGTGCATTCTAGTAGTAAAGATTCTATACGTGAATGTAATGGGTTCAGTATATTTTTAAGTCTCTCTTTCTGCACGCGTAATTATGAGATTTATTCTTGTTGACAAATTTTTTATTTGTTTGCAAAGGAAAAATATCCACCGCGCGTATGTAAATATAAGCGCACTGTTTGCAGATAAAAAATATCTTATCAGAAGCGGATATATGCGCTGAAATATTCTGCAAGATTAAATTGTAAATTACTCGAGGCTGTTTGATAAAACTAATATTTTGCGTGTGCAATAACGATGGCACGTTTAGTTAGTGAGCTTGTTCCGATTCAAGCTGTACGCTCTTTCATGGCAAAAATCTATATCGTCCACTCCGTAAATTATTTCACTACCGTGGACCTTATAGCTTAGTCATTCGAAAAATTGAATTTTATGCTAAGGAACTGCCGTGTCACGCGGGCGACTTCATCTAGTTGGCAGAAAATGTATTCACGTATTGCATACCAGAGCTATCTCCCAGGATCTTGGTCTGACCGCTGTGTCAATCAGCTTTCATACCGATTCAATTATAAAAGCCATTGTTTTCTCAAGTTCGAAAATACATTTGTAAATTATATTTATTATCCGCTAAACTTTACAACAACACATCCTTTTAAAGTTTATACTTCCACAAATATTCTCACATAATACATCTTGTTTTATCCGAATACTGATAAGGATAAATTTTGCAAAAATCCTTCTTAAATATCTCTATGAGTATCTACTTTTTCTTAAACTGGCAGCCTATTTGCTCGTTGCTTTTCGTAATTACAAAGTATTATATAATTCGAGCTTGCGAATAATAACGATTGCTCAGGTCTCACCACGTGGAGGTTGCTGCGTACAGAGACCGATCAAACTTCCACTTACTAATATCAAACTCTATTTCGATAACCTTTTATTAAGCGTTTCAACAATGCTTCGTTAATTTCCCATCATCTTTTCTGTATTTTATTTCATATTTTGCGATGATAGGTAGTACATAATACATAACATGTCATTTACGCCTTTACTCCATTTCACGTAATCCTCGTATCAATTTTACAGCAATTATACACCCTAAATAAAATAAAAATGAGTATTAGAAAATCGATTGTTTCGTTATGCAAACGCTTATTTTCGCTTACTGTACCGTATACTCAGTTAAGCCGTTCGAACTGAAAGCACATTCTTTCGGCCGCAAGATATCAGTGCGCGATTTTGCTAAAGGCTCGTGATCGATTACACCAATACGTCGGTAATGAATGGAGGGGGACGAGGATTTCGAAGTAGATCGATGAAGGATACTCGGGAGTATGCATAATCTTCGTATTGGGCCGAGAATGCCCGCTGATTAATTTGTTAAGAACAAAAGAACCGGCCGCCTCGCCGGCGCAGTAATCATTTCTGTGATTAATGGAGTAATGAAATCTCGTCTAACCTTTTAATGGAATCATGAGTTGCGCCAATACGTAACGAGACAACATAATAACGTAATAACGCGGTTGCCCCGATGGAGTCTGCGAACAAATAAGCGATAGCCACACCGGCGCTGAACCTTTGCACTTTCGTGGATATCCAGGAAATATTGGACGACAGGCCGGACCCACCATCGTGACACGTTTTAATAACAGATCGTGCCTCCACGCGCGATTCATAATTTCCCGCGATCAGATACACTTAATGGCATCGCCAAAAAGGAAATAAGGATAAACCCCCTTGCATTCTATAAGAGTGAATCATCGACGATCTGACACCCAAGTTGATCGATGTACCATCCAAAATTTCCCGCTGAAGATTTCTTTATTCATTTTTACGGAAAGGATCGGTAAGAGACTCATGCCAAAGGCGAGATCTTTTCACAGCCCGATGTTTATCCCCCGATAACAATGACGATATTGAACCCAGACAGCGGTTGCACGCAATCCCAAGATAAAATCCGCGAGCGGTGATGCTATACCCCTGTTCCTTGCAATCATTTCCTTAATTGCTTCTGAAACAATAACGCGCATAGATAGGCGGACGATAAGGGCCCTGCACTCGAATCCAGTAAACGAAGCCTCCGTTTCTTCCATTGTGTTTTGATTCAGTTACTATTCGGCTCAGGCTTTCGCCTCGTCTTCGAGGAAACACGGACTTCTTAGCGAGGCAACCGTATTTCGTGGACGTAGATCAATGGGCGCGCGGACATTGATGTATGGCAGAGAAATATTACGTCGAGTTTCGGTGGGATTTCGAGAAGAGCCACGAAGTTGCGCCATTTTGTTAACCTCGGACCGAGTATTTGCCCCGATTATCGTTCACATTCCTTTCAACGCACAACATTTCCAGCCACAACCTCAATCCAACCTTTAATCAGACTTATCCCATCACATATCGCGAATCCGCTTATATATACACGTCTCGTCGCTTGTAAATCCCGCGCCACGATTTAGAAGACGCCATCTTGGCAGCGCGTCCTTCTCCCTCCACGAGTAAGCAGCCGATGGCGTAAAAACGGTGTCCCTCCGGCTCGATATTTGTCGCGGACAATCTTGGAGCCTCGAGCGGCACTCGCGTTGATCAGTACGCGTGGCGCTGGTGCTGCGAGGCTCGTATTTCGGCCGAACTAATGATAAGGCCGAGCATAGTGGAATCTATCAAAGAAATAATAACGAGGAGTATCCCCGCCGTTCGCCATTCTCGACAGGCACAAGGAAAAGGTGTGAACTCTTTAAGCCAAGGTGTCGGCTCGTCAGCAGTCAGGAAGGTGTTGGGCCACGATCATTTATTATCTCGAGATTGAATTTCTCCTCGGCTCGGCCAGCGCCTCGGTTTAATTAAAATATCGTTATGGGTAGGCGTGGATTCGTGCCGCCGTATAGCGTCTCGCTTCGTCTCCTTCCCTTTTCGAAAGGCATCCTCTCCTCGTCGGTGCCGCGGAAAGGTGGGGAAGCTCCCCGGAGGACGGGCAAAAGGAGACGAAGGAAAAGCAGGGGCTTCCGTTATCCGTCGGCCCTTGGAAACAGATTGGGTGATCGGATGTGCGCCGTGGCTTCGTGCCGCTCTCGATATATTATTACAGTCCCTGAGATGTGTTCCTACTCCTCGATTTTAAGCGCACACAACGACGCTTATCTCAACTGCCGATGGAAAATCGACGATCGAGAATAGGCCCGATATTATGTCCGAGGAAAAAGTAACCTTCTTGGCTCGCTCGCTTCCTCGATTTTTGGTATTCCTCGTACGTTCGATGTGGATCGCTCGTATGGAGAAGGTCTCTTCCGTTATGTATATAACAGGGGATAATGGAGTTTCGCAGTCGCTCGTTTAACATCAAAGCTACCTGACTGGTGAAAATGGCCGGTCAGTCGTTAATAAAAAAAATCGTTTTCTGAGATTTTTCGGATAGGAACAAAATTTTCAGAGGTTTTTCTTGATTTTATCGCAAGGCGAGGATCGTTATATCGTGGTATTAATATTTCTTCTTTGTTATTTTCCTTTGTGATACTAGAACAAGCGGTCGTTTTCCAAATGTATATATAGAAGAAGGGAACAAAGAAGGAAAGTTATTTGTTCGATAGAATAATTTACATGTCGTAATAAGATCATGTTAAGTCTCTGGAGATAAACCTTCATAAAGTTGCGCAATTTTTATTTCAAAACGGCTAACTAATTATATTGAATAATTTGGTAGTTCCAGTGTTAAGGACATACGTGCTATATAAAATATATCAAGGTAACCACAGACAGGCTCAAAATTAAACCATAAGAACAACGAACTATTCATTAAATCATAGTTTCTTAAAATCATAATAAAAGTACTCTAAACACTATCACATCATAGAAATACAAGAAATCCAATGATCCGAGCATCTTAGCCTCGATTCCACATCAAACGCCCCGCAGCATCCGCACTGCAAGCCCATTGAATAAAAAAAATTCATATCCAAGGCTTTCTAAGCTGCTCGCCAACTAAAGACTATCCATTCCCTTTAATTCCCCATCTCGATCCGAGTTATTTGCATTTGGCTCGCCGCGCTCCACGTATCTACCCCTTTTTTAACCCCGTGAGAGAAGCGAGGCGATTCTTCAATGGCTTCGGGACGCGTCTCGAATTCGTTCCTTGCACCTATAACATCCCAAGTGCGTACCTGCGGTTCGCGGAAGAACGTCAAATAATTTCTTCAAATCCGAATTCTTATCTGAGATAGCCGCGAAATCGATTTCACGGAACTCGAGCATCCGCGCGCGCGCGCGCGCGCGCTTCCTGTCGTGATCGTTCCCAGAAGGATTCGCAATTAAACGAGGAGATCGCATTTCGATACACGAAGCCGTATCTCTTGGCGGCCGCTCACAATCGGCATGGGCGATCGTGTGCGTGCGAATTCGGATCGGGAGTATCGGTGTGGCCACACCCCAAGAAAAATATCGTCTGGGGGATGGAGGAGGCAGAACGTCCCTCGTAAATATTCCGCCGTTAAAGATACGCCGCGCTCAGCTTCGCGCTTCGATTATTAAATGAATTGTACTTTCGCGCCTCCGTGCGGTTCGAAAGGGGTGCCGAGTAAGGACCAGCATAGATGATGCGCGAGGTCTGAGATGACTTACGTGGATTTCAATAAGACGGAATTTTCTCTAGGCTTGAGTTGGACAAGTGAAATAAGGGTGCTTGGATAGAGAATGTTCGCTTATAGTGTATTTACATGAAGATTTGTGAGTAAGTTGGTGGATCTTTGCAAGTGTTTAACTCTAGAACTACCAAACCAGTCAAAATAACTAGTCAGTCGTTTCTTTAAAAAATCTTAGTACTTTACAACGATGTATTTTTTTAGATTTTTCATGATTTTCATGCAGTACTTAGATCATCATTTTGATTTACTGAAATTTCCTTCGACTCTCTCCATTTTTTAAAGATGTATGTGGTGTTCTAAATATGTTCACAAAGTGGCTGGTAGTTCTAGTGTTAAAGATAGGAAAAAAAAAGTGTGTTGAGGATTGAATATGTGTTTCGATGTGAAAGAGGATCATGGGAGAGGAAAAAGAAGAAGGATATAGAGAATAGGAATTGATTATAGGTTGGATTATAAGGGTAGGGGTTTACTTAAGTCTTAACTCTTCTTACGACTAACGGAGCTAGTGTTAGTTTCAGTGATTAGAGTGACTTTCGCGGATTCTAGTACTTGGGAATGTAGAACGATAGAATTATTAATTATCGCGAATAAGAATTGATATTATTGGTCAACACGAGCACGCAGGTTACTCCTTCATCGTGTTCACTCGGTGTGTTAACTTATAAGAGAAGTTCATATTACCACATAGTGCGTGGTCGTAATTGTATTAAAGCTATAATTAAAAATGCATGCTTCAATTTTCAATCCCAACTTTAACATGTTTACGATCACGCACTGATAATTAACCGATGAGTCTACACACCGGGTAGACATGCTGGAGAACCGACATGGATACTCGCGTCGACGAAGCAACTACCAATGTTCAACTAGAGGATGCTGTTTAAAGCTACTGAACCATTACTGTTATATTAAAAGAAATACACATTGATTCTAGATAAATAATAAATCCGTGAATATACAATACTAAGATACTATCTGAATGACGCATACTCTTGAAACAACTACAACACAAATCCATCCGCCTAAGGAATAACCAAAATGAAACTCAGTCTGAACCAAACACAATGCAAACCAAGCCCTCCCTTTATCAGCGCACAAAAATCCAAAAATCCAAAGCACCAATTACCATTCCCCAACCTTTCCTCTCAACAACATTCCACAAAATGAAGTTCAAAAAACCAACATCCACTCAATCCAAATCCTCAAGCCATTCCCAGTCTCCAATAGCGAGTATCCCACCATCCTAAACCCCCGAATCGCAGAAGCGCGTTAACAAAGGTCGCCCTGTAGAATTTCGATTAAGGTTCGGAGGGCAGATCGGCTTTGACGAGAGCATTTCGCGCCTGCCTAGGAGCCCGGGCCCGGGCTCGGGTTTTAATTAAAAATTAATCGGCGCAAATTAATTTAAATGCAAAAAGTGGGCCCCGCCGCGGTCACGGCCCCCGAGGGGTGGAGCGCCGTTTGTCGGAGGCGGGGCCACTGAGTTAGGCGATCGTTACGGTGCCTGGCGGACGATAATCGAAAACCCCGAGCGATTCGAAACAAAAGAGCCGGAGATCGGGCCCCTCGGTGGGGACCGGCCCGTGTGGAGGCCCCTTTCGAACTGGTTCGGCTCCGATCGTTAATACCTCGTTATCGCTCGGCCCTCTCCAGATCGGGGCGCGTCGATCTCTCGCCCTGATCGCGCAAAGGATGGAGCAATGGGATGGAGCATAGCGAGGATGTTAACGCTTTGCCTACCGGAAGTCTATTAACCACTTGCGCTACGATTTAACTTTCGGTTGCCGTGCCGCACCGTACAATGTAACATGCGGTAAGGCGTTACATTACACCTAAAAATCCGTATAACGTACCTAAAATATCTAACCGTTAACCGACGTGACGGACATCTTGTTTTTATTTTTCCAACAAATGCCTAGAGACGTGACATACACGTCGCTGGGGGTCTTGGAACGAAAGCATCTCGACGTGCGTAGCACGTCTTTATAGCGCAAGTGGTTAACGCTGGAACCGCTAATCGCACTTTGAGGATGTTTTTGTGCGCGATACGGATACTGGCTTGTTCGATAAGTTCGCGTTAATGGAGGTTTGGGTTTGGAAAGGGGTTCGCGCAAAAGGCGTAAATGTAGTTTTGGGTTTCAAAAAGCGGTGTGCACTTGCATTCGCTGACGATGCAACGAATATATATTGGAATACGAGTTTGTCGGCAGTATTTGGAGGGTTTTTTTGACTTTTTAAGTGTTTTTAGTTTGAGGTCTTTAAGTTTCAAAGTCATTTTTATAAATATAAAGTCGTTTTCTGAAGTTCCGTCTCGCGAACTTATTGAGCAAGGTAGTATTCTTAATGTTGTAACTACTGGTTTCTTTGAGGATATTTTTGGGTGTAACGGGAATATTTTAAACGGAAGAATTACTGAGGAATCCTTGCGTATATTTTGTTTACTCTGTATACCTTTAACAGGGTTTAAGTTTCTTTTTTCGATGTATTTAAATGCATTATGTACATTCTTAATACTAGAACCAGCTGCACTTTTTCGCATACGTTTAAGTTTATCACATATACACTCTAATACAAGAACCACCAGTGATATCCCGCTCGAGATTAGACGCACGCCATGTATCTTGAAAAGAAAAACGAGTACAGAGTGAAAATCTCCCTAGACCAATATAATCCTCTAGACGGCGCAACGAAACTACGGAGAGTCTCCAAAAATACGTTATAAGTATCTGCTGATTTTTCCACGAAATCGATATTTTCTTCGATTCTCTTCGAACAATATACTTTGTTTGATTTATTATTCTTGGCGCTAATAAGTGCTCTTTAATTTTCACCACAATCCATTAGTTACATAACACCGAGACCTACTTCAGACTTCGCTCAAACTTCGCCTCGCACGGCGTTCGCTCAAAAGCACCGATGCACAGCGCCAAATGTCATAACGGCATTAAACTGTTACGCGAGATTATTGTCTTTCTCGCGAAGGCTTTTTTAAGCTTCGCCCAAGTAACGAGCAGCGAAGAGGGCTTTTTTTCGGCTCACCCCGATAATCTACGGTGATTAGTCGCCCGGACGCGTGACGGTCGTCCGTCGGCCGGTCACTTAGCGCGATTAGAAAGTCAAATCGAGGAGCTTAACGTCATTATCCCCGCTCGTTTTCCGTTAATTACCGCCGATCACGATAGTTTTGCGATGCGCAAGATATCCTCGCGTTTTTGCCGGGCTGGAATCGTTAATTGCCCCCTTCTTCGTACGCTCAGTCGATCTGCAACAGCGCCGTCCCAGCAAACACCTGCAATTAAATCTATTAAGAGCTCTACCACTGGGCGATCGTTAATATTGACATCAATGGTTGCTCTCCTATCAGCTATTCATGGACATTTATATTAGAATATCCATTACTTCGTGGCTCTCCTTGAAGCCGCGTGCATCCATCACGCGCAACTTGTTAGACCCGCGTTGCTACCCACCTCCCATTTGTGGATAAACGTGTATTATAAACTATAAAGGAACACTTACTTTCCGAACATTCGTGGCACTTTTTTCTTTTTTTGAGGAATACCCGCTAATCTCATGTAAATTATGAAATTTACGTTACACATCTCTCCCTCTATGCTGCGTCGTGTCGTGTTTGCGGATGAAGGATGGGCAGCGAGAGGATCTCGGATGTGTTCTTGCGATTGGCGCGCGGTTGCTTTATTTATTTCCTTTCCTTGGCCGGATTTAGAATTTGCAGCCCCCGGGCATTCGCTTTGGTCGTGGGGCGCATTAAGCGGAATGTTAATGCGCTTCTTTGCGTGTACGACAAACTTGTCCTTATCCTTTCTTACATAAGATACGAACCATGTCACTGGCCGTGGTATGCTATTACCGCACAGTTATCGTGTTGCGCCTCGATAAAATGTGCTCCGAGCGTTGCAAAATTTGCGCCAGTACATTAATGCAACGATTTTGCTACGCTCCGCGAGACGCGACTCGGCCGAGAATATTTTTCGCAGCTATGGTAATCAGACTGGCGGGGAAAAAGTACTGTAAACGGTCCACTCGAGGATCTTGAGGAACACGGAGTCTGTGGCAACGAATTAGCGGGGATGAGCCGAACGACGATTATCGACTAAGTAAATCAATATTACGCGCAATGTTTATTAGGCGGAACAAGTTGGGAATTTAATTTCAATCTGACTCTACGATTAAATGACTTTCGCAGTCCCCGTGAAAAGGAAGAAAACGGAGGAAAAAATAACTGCGATGACCGTTTAATTTCTCGATCGAAGTCTCTATTTTCCGATAATCGTGGACTTAGTCGCCAGACTAAATTCTGAAGGACGGTTACGGCATAACTTACTCGAAGGCCGGATCAACCTTGGCTATCAGCCGAGTTTGATGACTCCGCGATAAAGCAGACATCGTAAAATTATCGAGCGGAAATTGCAACTCGCGATGATATACGCTTGATTTCTGTCGGAAGTCCTCCGACAATTAGAATCTCGTTATCGCTCGGATGCCGGTCTCGCGATCGCTGCCTCGATTCAAAGCGGACGAAGATGGATCCGAGGAACTCGAGCCGATCTGAATTCCAATACGAGACTTCTTTCCGCGCTTTGGGCCGAGCGATGAAGCTCATTCGAGCGCCACTTTGAAGGTGCTAAAATAATGTGCGTGTAACCTTCGGTTGCAACGATGAAAGGAATGTCGCAGCGCCGATATCCGCCGCTCTTTTATTAGGATGTTCGAGTAAGATTTACGTCTCTTCATTGCAACATTATAGCCTGTGCATAAACTTAATGGAAAATTGTTGTTTATCGTGCAACCAAGGTCTCGTCTCACACGACGTGGAAATTAAAAAGCTTACGGTTGAAGTGGAAATGTAAAATTTCTTATCGTTTCCTTGATTGTAACATTGTACGAAAATGTAATAAACGTACACGTGTTATATCTCGATATGGGCACGATATACAAGTATACGTACATCGTATTACATATACATTTACTATACAGTATGTGTATATTGGATGAGCGCATGGTGTACATCGCATTGCGTATACAAATTGCACATGCGTATGGTGTTGCTACCAAAGAATACGAAGGCACGAATATCAAAGAGAATACAGAATAACACAAAGCAATTCTTCTAAACTCATTTTATTACTATGAATACTGAGAAGAGACTCAATAATATATTAAACCACGTACACGTATACCTATATTCATCATCATTGCAATCAAACACGCGTCTAAAGTCACCATACAAAAATCCATCAAACAAAACAAAAGCGAGAACATCAAAGAGGATATACAAGAGTATAAAACAACAGAACAGAATTCTTCTTGAGCGCCTAATTTTTGATTTCCAAGGACAATACGTGGGAAAAATTAACGATCCCCCGATTTCTCGCGTCACTCTCGCGAGGAGGACTTTCGTAGAAAATCCCCAGACCAGCCGACGACTCTCCCTTTCTTTCGGGCCGAGGGCAGGGCGGAATTCTCTCACACGAAAGGCAGCGCGGCGTTCATAAAACGGCCGTAAAACACTAAACGGCTGTAAAGCTGCCGCCCCGAAACGCGCGCGAGAAGTCCGTTGTTTGGTCGTTGTTGTTGTTGTGGCAGCATCGCCCGTCTCCCTTTGCGGTCCAGCCGGATAGAGACACGGACCTTCAACGTTAAATCACCCCGCCGCCACGCCCTACCCCCCGCGCCGCTCTGCCCAGGGCCCTTTTCTTTCTTCCTCCACGAACCTGTTCCCGTCCCGTTTCTGCGTCTCTTCGTTATCCTCCGAATCTCGCCCTGCCCCGTAACGCGAAACCTTTCGGATGCAAAACGCACGCCCAAGATCGACGTGGATCGCGTGGAATTCTTGGCTCGAACCTGTCTTTTGTAACGCTGGAAGAGGTAAAGTGGTGATGGTTTAAGGAGTAATTGTAATACTAAATGGAGGACGAAGGAAAAGGTTGTACATTGGGGTAGAGAGAGGAAATGATGGTTTTGTATATGTTTATTTTTTACGAATTGCCGTCAATGCTGAATGTTAAGAATGTAAATATGTTTATTTTTTACGAATTGCCGTCAATGCTGAATGTTAAGAATGTAAAATGTATGTAGAAGATCGACGTGGATCGCGTGGAATTCGGGTAGAGAGAGGAAATGATGGTTTTGTATATGTTTATTTTTTACGAATTGCCGTCAATGCTGAATGTTAAGAATGTAAAATGTATGTAGAAGATCGACGTGGATCGCGTGGAATTCCTGGCTCGAACCTGTCTTTTGTAACGCTGGAAGAGGTAAAGTGGTGATGGTTTAAGGAGTAATTGTAATACTAAATGGAGGACGAAGGAAAAGGTTGTATATCAGGGTAGATGAAGGAAATTATGGTTTTGTATAAGTTTATTCTTCACGAATTATCTGAATTATAAATTAAGATAATATTAGAATTTTATAAAATAAGATAATATTAGAAATTAGAATTATGAAATTATCTTTACGAAATGCTGAATGTTAAGGATGTAAAATGTATGTAGAAGATCAACGTGGATCGCGTGGAATTCTTGGGTTAAATCTGTTTTTGGTAATGTTGAAAGAAGTATTTGGTGGTGAAGGTTTGATGAGTAATTGTAATGGTTGGTGGAAGACAGAAGATTTATATTATGATTGAAGACAGAAGTTATATATTATGATTATGTAATTATGATTGACAGTGAGTATAATATTTATTTGGGACATAGGTGCATGTAAAAAGACAGCGAGTTACGATACATTGGATAGGCTGTAATGTAAATCTCAAGACTGAAACTTGACACACTCTCAAACGCGCTCCATTAAATTCGCGATAAAAACTCTCATGCAAACAGGTCTCGACTCTTATTAAATTGTCATATTGAGAATATTACAACATAGCGAATATACACGAATCCTCCATAAAATCATCAAGAAACCATAATAAAACAATATTTAACTTCCTGTGCATATCCTAATTTAATCAAACAATAATTTTTCCTGACCTTAACACCACAGTCCTCTAATTCACCCATTGCCTCTTAGCTTTGAAAGGACCACATAGACATAGCCAAACCATCCTTACTGAACAAGCAACAAACGCGAGCCCTCGTCTCAAAGGCACCACCATGACTTAACCAACTCATGATTCTCCTAAACTCACACTTGCTCCTATGCTACAATACGATAATACACTACTCTTACAAAGCAATTTACCCCCAGCTGAATAGGATAACGATCAATCCACTACGAGCCCTTGTCAAGGAGTATATCCGATCCAGAATGTAAAACAGCCTGATTACAAAGTTCAAAAAAATAAAATCAAATTTCTCGAATTATCCTCTTACCTCGAGGAACTAAAAGCGTGTCGCTCGATGATAAAAAGCCATAGCAACAGTATCGGCACTTGCATTAACGGTATTATCCCCAGTGAAGAAAGGGCGAGCGAAGAACGAGGAGTTAATGGAGAGTCAGTTTGGAGGATAGAAGGCAAGCCGAAAGAACGTCGCAGGAATCGCGCGTGTTGGAAAGGAGCCGAAGGAGGAATTTAGTGACCGGTCCATGGGCCGACAACCAATCATCTCACGTCCAGGCGAGGGTGAGAGGAGAACGAAGGAGGCCAGGAACGTAATCTTACGTATCAATTAGCCTCACGGTCCGAGGGGTTTACCCCCCGCGGGCCTTTGACCGTGCGCCGCTTCGTCTTCGAGGTGTGAGAACCGAGACACGGAGCGTACATTCGTTTTACAACGTCTTCATCGGCTGATATCTCACTCTCGTGGGACGAGGAAGGCGCGAGGGAATGGAGAACGCATCTGGAGAGCCAAAGGAAAGCCCCGGGGCTCGCGTTGCATCGGGACCAATGTACGAAACTTGATAAGTCATCCTCCTGGTGGGTGAAAGTTTGGTAGCTGATAGCCCGTTGTAATTTACCAACGTTGATTGGCCAGTGGTGGCTGACTATTGCTAGGATATATTTTCTTACGATACGATTGTAAGTGCAGATTGTCAACCGGGATTTGTGTAAAGATACCTTCACGTTTGAGACGAGGACAGATTAATGTATGTCGATTAACGTAAAGGTTGCTCTGGTGAAGTGTCAAGGCAAATTAGTGGTGAATAAAAGTCCCTCTAATGAGTGATACTTTGGTTGTTAATACTTCCTTGCGATGCTTTCTTTGGTCGCTGATTGTGTCACGTTATGTTTTCTTACTATATCGACTCCTATTACTTGTCCAGATATCCAGTTATTGAAAATAACATAGTCACTTTAGGGATAGTCCATGCGTATCTTTCGTGTTCAGAGTCGGATTAGTGGTTAAGTGAATTTTGACAGAATTATCGGATAATCGTCATGCCGCGTTAATTCCGATTCCGGTTTTCTTATCAGCGCTTTATTTTACAGCGCCTCCTATCCCTGTCCAATCTGTAATAAGACCAAGAGACATTCGACGCGGCGAGCCGATGTAAACACGATTGTCAGAAGATATCATCTGCGTTCCTTGGAACTGGAGACGAATCCTGATGCTTTCAATGCTTGGTAGCCGACGTCCAATTTTAAATTGGCATTCCTTTGTCCTCGGTTTGCGGCCGCTGCGTACAGTGTTGTGCCCATCCGATTAGGCGGTAAGGAAGAATAAAAATGACGAGCGAGAATTGATGGGCACCGGTTGAATGAACCGCCGAGGTACACTGGGACGGTCATAATAAACCCGCTGTGAAATTCTGACTAGGATTTAATTTCACACTTTGCGTTCCCACTATAATGTCTTTGGTGGTGGCTGTTGGCGAGAAAGAATGAAGAGGAGAGCAGGAAGGAGCCGTGGCAGGAGTCGCGGGGTACAAAAGTCGTAGAGTCACTCTCTGGTAGGAATGGTAGCCTGCATCCTGCTGGACGATATCCAGTTACGGATTAATCGATAAGCAAAATAGGCACGTGTTTGAAATAATGGAAAAAAGGTAGCACCACGCTTTTCCCTCTAATTAATCAAAGTCTCCGATTGAACTCCCTCACTGTGCAATTGTTTCGATGGACGATATTCGACCTTTCTTCGTACTGTAAAAAAAAAGTAATTCTCCATATAGTAAATTGAATCAATAACCATTGATGCACGAAAACTGAAGATAAATAAAAAAAACTATACATTTCTCCCTGGTTTTAAGAATTGTTTCGAGAACATTGCAATTCAAATATTTCCGAAGAACAGTTTTGAGATGCGAAGAAATATAAATCGACGTAGGTTTCGCCTTTACTTATTAACGACACTTGAGGTTTTTTCTAAACAACGACTAATTCTTCAGATCAAACCTTGGTGTTCGTCATAGTCGCGAGTCTTCGGCCAGGATAAAAAAAAACTGAAGTAGGATTATAAATCACGAGGACCTCGTATCGCGTGCAGCACTTATTGAGTCTTAATGACTCGTAAGTTAAGCAACGGAGTAGCCGAGTCCGGGTGAGCGCCATTGTTGGGCTGCGCTTAGGACATCACCGGGCCTTAATCCGGGACTGACAATATCCATTATACGACTGTTGTTAACGCCTCTGAATTAATGTCACTTGTGACGCGCCGCGTATTATCGTCCGACGGTCGTCGAGGCGCTTCCAAAGGGGATCGATATACTACCAGCATTGATTCAACAATCCGCACCCTTATACGTTTAATACGTACTTACTCTTTAATTACGTATGCAATCAGTATTCCGACTTCATTAACCGGGATGATCGTATCATTGCGATCGAGCCTTTGGACTTTGGTACTAATGCTAACGATTCGTAAACATAAACAACTATATATGTTAATAATAACATAAACAACTATATATGTATGTATGTATGTATGTATGTATATAGCTATAAACAGGGTTTCATCATGGGCTATGAATATTGATTTAAAAATTCCACCCAGGAGAAGCGCGATGTCGCGTAATGACAAAAGAGAAAGAGAGAGAGAGGGAGGGAGAGAGAAACACAAATTAAAAACTACATAATACGAAAAGCTATCGCAGTATATCAGATCAGACTTTAATGCGAGAAGCGAAGGACAGTCGTTTCTTTTCAATATCCACGATATCTCGAGCGCAAAGGACCGCCAAGGAGTTTTATCGCGCTGCGGCCCGATGCAAGGTAAATTATAATTCGTCGAAGAGTGCATCGACGGTACGCGCTGTGGGATCCTGATAATTTCCATCGCGCCCACTAATAATCGTTATTCTCGATCCTGGCGATGCGAGGTGGGCAACGTCGATAAACGAAAGGACGATAAGGGCGTCGGATAATGGAGTTTATCGCGCCGACATCGGGCATTCTGGCAATCATCAAATTAGTGAGCCGAGGCTTTTTTTTGTCCGGCTTCGATGCCGGCTCGCTTGGATTAGGCCGAAGGCGGCCCCCCGCGGCTGCACGTGGGCCTCTTTTCGGTGGGTGTTAAGTAATATATTATGCGGCCAACACCTGGCACCGCGTGCGGACGGCCGCACAAAGGTCTCATCCCTTCGGCACGAAGAAAACGATCGTGACTCGTTAACACCCCCTCCACGGGCCGCCACCGGCCGAAAGGCTCGCTCACCCCTTCGCGGAGATCCGCCACCGAGATTGGGGTGTTCTTCTCGCCTTTACGCCCTCGCTTGCCCCCTTATTTAACCTGTTAATCGCAGCGGGCGATTTAACTTGACACTTAACACCGTTGACCAACCTTCGAAGGAAGCGGTCCCGAATTTTCTTCTTGAATCGCATCGCTGTCGGTTATTTTGGAGAATTTATAACGGTGCCCTTGAGCTGTTGTTGGGATTTTTTGTGAAGCTGTGGGATGATTTATAGGGTCATCGAGGAGTTTGTGAATCGGGAATAATTGAGTGTGGAATAATTGGTTGGGTTGGATTTGATTTAGCTCTGTTTTTTGATTGTTTTTTTTATCATTTAGCTGTTATATGATAAGTTTTGTTGATGGAACGTTGGGTGTTTGGTGTTGATTATTGATGTGGATTATTGGTGAACCTTGGATTTTTGTCGATCTAGCTGATTGATCGATTTGCTAGATCTGTATTTTGTAGTGCTCTGGGTATAGACGTTTTTTACGGCTCTTTGGGTTTTTTAGTTTATGGGTTTTAGAGCTGTTCCTCTCTAGTGTAAGATTATGATTTATTATTTTTTCAAGGGGCTTTAGTTTTTAACTGCTGGAGTGAAAATGATGAGCCTCTCTGAGCGATACTAAACACATGTTCTTAGTTTTTTTTACATCATATCCTTACCTTAGCAAACCAAATAACAAACGTAACAGTAAGTTTATGTTATAAAAAGTTAAACCATAAAATTAATTAATATGAACAGTCCGCTTCGAAATAAATCGTAAAGCTTTTATTCGCATCAACTTTATCGTTCCACCAATTCCCTCAAACTTACCTCTTTAAGAAAATCCAGCACTTACCACTCTTCAAGCGACCATCGATAGTACATAAACTGTACTCCTCGAGAGCAACTTTCTCAACACCAGGGTAACGTAACCAAGTCAACACGTCCTTTAACCAGAGCGCGTGTACTGTATATAACAATAGAAATCGTTACTCAAAAGGTCTAGAACCCAGGAAGATCCATAGTATCCTTGAAAACACACGCATGATCACCTCTCTTTCTCCATGCCATCTATATACCATAGCTCTGATCATTCCGGAACTCATATTAAACAACAGTCCCTAAACCAAATGACTTTAACACATTGCTGACCGGCAACTGTTCCGAAAATTTACCTCATGTGGCCGGCTACTGTTTTGAAAGCGGATGTGAAAGTAAAACAATATAAATTAACTTTAATAAATTTTGTTGATTATTTAACTCTTAATATTTCTTTTTCGTATGATAAAATGTGTAACAGTCACCGGTCACTAACGATTGGCTACAAAACCACGAGCTAACACGTGACCGGTCACCAAGACTTGGCTACGAAAACACGAGTTAACTCGTGACCGGTCACCAACGTTTGGCCACGATATCACGAGTTAACTCGTGACCGGTCGGCAATGTGTTAATAGTCCATGCTAAAAACGAATTAACACCAACAAACACACACACACACACCCTCCATTCATCCTCCCCATCTCCACATCCAGTATATCGATCGCAGAGGAAAACCAAAAATCCTGAAAATTCCCCACAAAAGGAAGCTCGAAGAGTGCGACTACGAGCCGCAAGAAGGCAGTGTCCAGCACCCTAAGCACGGGACCCCAGGATGCACGGGGTGAGTCCCGTCGAACGGGGCCAGCCGCAGGGTGGGGGAAGCGGCCCATCGGCGGGGGCACCAGGAGGTGGGAGCGGCGCTGGCGTAGAAGGTGTCGGGCAATACTTTCCAGGTCGTCCGTCGCCGCTTGACGTCTTAATGCACGTCGAGAATAATCTCACCGCCAATTTATTACACTCTTTCTCATTTCTTCCCCGCTCTCTCCCCCACCCCAGTCGGCCTCGCGGCGCACCTACCGGACCCTTCCCTTTGTACCCTCGCCGGGGCGGCCCTCTCGCGCCTCCTCTCCTTCTCCAGCTCCTTCCTCCTCCTCCACCTTCTCCTCCTCCTTCTCCTCCTACTCGCGGCTCGATCTCTTTGGCCGAGCTCGCACCTAATAGAATACGTAATTTGAATTTTTGAATTATACCAGCGCGGCCCAGGAAGGGGCGACAGTCGCGCCGCCCGATAAATTTACGAAGTTTATGGGAACCGTGGGGCTTAGCGAAAGAAGAAACGAGAGTTTCTTCCCCCGGTTTGGAAACCTCCGACAGGCCGCTTTGGGGTCGTGTGCTCGGTTGGAAGTAGGCTGGAGTGGTGTGCTTGTGCTGGGAAGAGGACTCGGGGGAGAGGAAGGCGATTGGGTTATGAGGGTGATGGGTGTTGCATCGATGGATCGATTTGGGGAGCACGCTGTACTGTTTAGGATTATTCGGGATAGCGTTGTTGAGTGGCTCGATAGGTCGATTTGACTCGATAGGTCGATTTTATCTTAAGGTATCTTAGTTATTCGTGGTACGCGTGGGTAATGTAATTTGTGTGTCGAGTTATACATGGGATGTTTTGGGCTGATGCGAAAATAATCACGGTTTTCGTTAGGATGATGAGCAGAGTCACGATTATATTTGCATCGACGTAATATTTGGCGAACTGGGTTTCAAGCCGTTTGTTTTATTGGAGACGTTATATTATTTTTATTCTCCGGATTATGATAACCGACAGGGTGTCCTGAGTTTTAGAAAGCGCTGCCAGCTGAGGAAGGAAAGATGGTAACAAGCAATCCGGTCTAATTTCGATCCTCCTCAGGGTACACCTGGCCGGCCCTTCTAATGAACCGTAGAGAAATTACCAAGGGCCGTTGATCCTCGATGACGAAAGAGTCCGTAAATCTTTTGCTCGTATAATAATTTAATAACGGATTCGTATAGGTATGCGAGTCCGACACCTTATTTAGGCGACGGTTAGGGGCTCGGCTGTCCTCTTACGCCCATAAATAATCATCTTTGGATTAAGAAGAAGAAGCGGCACTGGTGGAATCCCCTGTATTAGCCGGGCCGGCCATCCGGAAATTTGGGCCTCGGCTACCACTTTGAAGACCCGATTTAAAATGGAAGAAAAATACGTAGTAAAGTCGTAGACTCGGTTGTTTTGCCGCCGACATCCGATACAGTGGCGTGTAAAAGGAATTTTGGCCCGGCGCAGGTATGCCATAAATTCCCTACGGTATTGGCGCTTTTTTTTTTAACCCAGGTAAAGTTCCGATTATGGAATCACCGGCTCCTCGAGTCCTTGATAATTTAAGGATCGCGCGTTTAAGCCACGTGACGAGTCTGACCCGAAACCTCGTTATCCTCAAAGTATTTATATATAACACAGAGTCATCTTACTTTCCCCACAGTGCGCTTTAATCAAAAGGAAGATAATGCCGCGTACTAGTTCTATGAAAAAGATGCACTTACAAAATATTTCCTGATCCAATTTGTTATTGCCAGAAGTACTGATAAGGTCACTAAGAGAACAGATGGAACTCGAATACTATATAAGTCATCGGAGCAAACTCCCAAAACCTATTGCGCATCGAGTCTCAAACTTATGGCAGAAAAATACATCTAATTCTATTTTTACACGATATATACATCCCCAAAGAATACGTGTAAAAAGAATTCGTGCAATAAAACATCTCCATGTCGCCGTTATACAAGTAAAACTAAACCAAATTTTCTTAGAATTTGTGTCGATCGTGTTAAATCAAAACAAGTCCTGTAGAAAAATAATTAAATTATTTTCCTAATTCGTGTTAAATCAAAATCGTGTAAAAACCGAATTGGGTGCATACGATGCACGAAGTTGAACTCGCGCGAGAGCCACGAACGTTTATCCAGCCCCAACGATACCTTCCTTCGAGGCATCCAACGGACCCCTCCATCCAAGTTTTTAAAGCGGAGGATTTAAACAGCCGATCGAGGACGGCTGTTCTCCTTGGTCGGCACGCTATCGTCAAAATCGAGAAAGCCAATTAACCGGCAACAATGTTGCAACCCCTAACCGCGTTTCGTGGCCCTTGACAGAGTGGCCGGACGATATTTTTTCAAGGGTGTCCCTCTCCGTGGCCCGCTCCTTTGCGGCCGGGCAAGGCCATAAAGGAACCATCGTGAGGAGCTGAAGGACGAGACCAGGAGGCGAACGGAGGGGGCAGGATAGGCGGTGGAAGAGGAAGGACGTGGGCGCGAGGAGGAAGGAGAGACTGGAAAAGAGAGGCGAAGGGCCACGACGCGGCAGCTGTTGGCCAAATTAAGTGATCATCTCGTCATCATCAGTGAGGCCGCCACGAGGGGGAACAAGGATCGCGGCTGGATCCCCGAGTTCCACGTCGCGATGCCACGTTGCTGCCGGTGCCAGTGGCGTAACGATCGAGGTGGAGCGCTTGTTTTGGCGCTCGGACATCGGGACCAGGAGCCTCGACAGATAAATATGCAGTTTCACGTGCTATTCCATACTCCTTGAACAACCATGCTACATTTAAAGACAGAAACACCTAGATACAAAAAACCTTCACCATCATCCCAGAAATAAAACTAACAACAATAAGGCTTGAGGTTATTATTATCAGGTTAAGGTTACGATCCTTCTACAATTCGATGTTCAAACTTCTCATCCTTCTCGAGTGTAATTATGTCGATCGAGGAAACGTAGTAGGATATTCCAAGCGTTTCAGCTTCGAGTTAGAGTATCGAGTGCGATACTGTCGAAATACTTGATTGCTCTCGATCTCCCGATTTTTCCAAACCTTATTCCCGTGTCCGCGATTCGGTGCTTGGTACACCATTGGCCTGGGCGATAGGCCCCGCGAGTCCCGTGAAATTAGCATCGGCGGATCGTAAAGGACGCCAGGAGCGGCGGAGGAGAGAGGCGGATAGCGCCTTCCTTTCACGGATTGGGCCGCATGGACTCGGAACAGGGACGAAGGCCAGAAGGAGAGAAGGGGCGAGGGAGAAGGAGAGAATGGAATTGCGGGAGAGGGAGAGAGGACTCAAGATGGGTCCACGAGCGAAGGGACATGGCCGAGCATGGGAGCGGACGAATTTAATAAGCGCAAACGATAATCGCCGTATTTACGAGCGGGCCCCAAAGTCCGTGGCTCGAAATTAAATTATTGTCATAATAAAGATGGCCGGCCAGTTGCAGGATGTCCTTCCAGGGAGGAGGTTACAGCTTTCTGGAAGAGCGGTCGTCCGGCAGGGCTTTGGTGTCCAGGAGGACGTTCTGTTCTTGAATTAGAAGCTGGTAGACCGAATATATCTCGGACATCCGACGAAGCATCGAGTAAAAAAACTGAGCCAGGTTTTGAATCGCGCGAGGATGTTGTTGATCAAATTTATGCTGATTTAAAAATTGTATAGTACACCTTCTTGCAGATTAAAGGGCTTTATTTATATGGACCGTTTGATTTTGAAAGTGGTGTAAGTCTATTTACAAAGAAAAAAATGAGATATCACGTGATTTATGCTTAATTTAGTGTAAACTTTTTGTTTATAACCAGTTAGTATTTGATACCTTAAAAAATACCAACGCTTTATTCAATTCAATATTGGCTGATAAAAGATATTGCGTAGCCATTGATTATGAAAGGTTGTAAGACATTTTCGATAGACAGGTGGTAAGATCAGTGGCTACTGCTTTTTACATTTGTACAATATACAAGTAGAAACATTGCCACACTCGGTAATATAAACCGATATTTTTCGATCGACAAATATGCTAATCTTTAATTTTCTCGAAACAAGAAAAAATGGATTTACACCATTTTCAAAATAAACGGTCCATATATAGCCAAATAAAGATGAGCTTTCATATTTAACGGGATAATCTATACTTAAAACAATACTATAAAAATTCGATAATCAAAGGCGGGAGCTAATATTTAATGATAATCCTTAACTGTTTACAATACACAGATGGCATGGGAAAATTGAGAGGTGATGCGATCCGAGTGAACACAGGCTCAGTTACTTTCTTCATCATGGATACATCATCAAAGTGAGCTCTGCAATCCGTGCTAACGCGAAATGCAGTGGTAAATATACACGACAATCATTTCGTCGTTTTCTAATCGCGAGACTACTCGAAACCGGTTTCGCAGGAATTCTAGTAGAATCGCGACGTGTCGCGCACCTAGGCGATTGGCGTAAAATCAGGTGAACTACCGAGGGTGACTTTAAGTTACGATACCAGGGAGAAGGTAACGCGCTCGCGGTTCTCCTCGAAGCTGTAACTCGACCATCTTCCCATTCGATTCTCGCAGGTGTGGACAGCGAAAAGGCCTCGAAACGACGTGACTAATTCCACGTACCACGATGTTCCACTGCGCGTTATACCTGTTTTCCTCGCCTCTGGCCAGAATTTATCTATCGCATAAATCCTGATATTACCGCTCACATTAGCTTCCGCGAGGATTAGCCGAAGTTAGATTCTATCCGGAGATGAAGAAATCAGCCATTAGTGGCTCTCAGCCGAGTGGATTACGGCTGTAAATATTCCCATTCCTCGTAAAAGCGCCGCTCTTGCCTCACTTAATAAACCCATCCCAACTCGGTTTCTATTATTAATTAAACGACAAATGCGCGCGTGAAGTGTGAAGCGGAATCTATAGAAAAAGGAACCCGGAGACCGGCGATAATTGTATTCGGAATCGGTAACCTTTGAAATTACGATCGCACCGTAAAACCTGTCAATGGAACACTACACCGCCTTTTTTATCCGCGATTCTTAAAACAACATATATTATCCTCAATCCCGACGCTTGAGGATCTCTAAAAGCAGCGGACAAAAGTGAGCTGTATTGCCTCGACGCGTAAATTCCCTGGTTATGGGCCGTAGATTATTTCCAGATGGCTTCCTGAATTTCTGGTAAAAAAAAGACACGAGGAAGTACAGTTAAAGCGAGCTGTATCGATGCGTATCATCGGACATTCGCGGGTAAGACGAATATGGCTCTCTTCGTTCCTTCGCGCGCGTGCTCTACCCTTTTCGCGCTTTCCAATGCCCTCCCAATCCTCCAACAGACACTCCTCGCGATGAGGAGGCTGCCTATTAAATTAACAGCGAGCAATTTAATTCAAGGACATTTTTCACCCTCGAAAGTGGCGGCACCAGCCGAAAAGTGAAGCTCCGCGATTTGTATTCAAGGTGGCCGACGGTCGTTCGTCTCTGCCCAAGCTTCTCCGACTTTTTTCCTCGGATACGGGGGTGGCCAGGAGCGGGGCTGGGTGATACGTTTCCCGGCAGAACCTGCGTTGAAACAATGAACCGACCAACCGGCGTGGTCCCTGCAAATCTCCAGGCTTAGCGCCCCCATTGTCACCCTCGACGCCCCCTCACCCCTCCCCTCCCCCCCCTCACCCACCCGCCGGAAGGGTGCCTCGCGGATTTAGACGGCCCTGTCGCCATAGCAACTGCACCCAGTGCCGACCTCTCGAACTTGTTCTCCACAAACGAGATCGTACCGACCTCCTTGAAAAACCACGCTCGAAGCCTCTCGGGGAGATTGTTCCTTGGAAATTCAGGTTTGCTCGACGTGCATTTTGCTTTCTTTTTTTTTCTTGATGAGTGTTAATCGTGTATGGAATTTTGTTGTATTATAGTATATCGAATGCTCCTTGAAGAATGGAAGTCTACCGAAGGGGTAGTTCGTTGAGTAGACATTGGCGCTTGCTCGATGTGTATTTCGCTTTTTTTTTTGAGTTTTAACTGTGTATGGAATTGTAGTGTTTTATATGTATTTTATATAAATTTTATTATTTTATAAAATTTTATTTATATGTATTTTATACAAATGAATTTGGGGGTTTTAACCGCTTTGAAAAAGAAAATTCTAAATTACATGTGGATTGTTGATCAGAAATTAGCGATTGCTCGATGTATGCTTTGGTTTTTCTAGAATTCTGTTCGGAAAACGTACAATCCTAACCTCTAAAATAAATATAACTACCTGTAAACAAGAGGGTTGTCGAAGACGAATTGAAACACCGGCTGTAATTATTCGAAGCTAGGGGATAATGCGCACGGTTAACGAGCTTAGCTCGCGACAAAATTTAGGACGGTCCATGACGAGCTTAGGTCATAAATGAGGGTCTTTTACCTCTCACGATACCCGCGTCACCTCTAATTTACACGTCATCCCCCCAATTGCCCTGCGCTTCATCCTATTAAACCACCATTAACGCCGCTGCATAGGTAAACACTTACGATAGCATCCTAGAAAAACGAAGAAGTTACCAAGACGTCCCTCCCTGAATTAGAATTCCAGCCAGACACAAGGACTAAACCGGAACGAGGCAGAGCCCTGAGAAGGAGTAAGGAGTTCTTGCAGTGTAAAAGCTAATTATGCAAAATAATCCTCGAGCGGATAAGGACAGCGGCGGTGGTGATCAACGGCGCCATTCCAATTTCACGAGCGCAGCACGAAAGTTGGAGAGGATCGCGAGGGTGCTGATTCGAGGGTGAACAACCCCAGAGGATAAAGCGCGGAAGATGGACTCCGAAAAAGTCGAACTCTTTGTCCCGCAAATAGAGACGTTTCCACGCCATTCTCAGGTCCGTCGCTCGACCCCGTGGGAGGGTGCGGACCTTATTTTTTCCTCACCCCTGTCGCGATCCGTTCTGACCCTTGGTCTCGCCGTCCGGCGCGCATTCGGGACTTTATCACGGCGACAAAAGCCCGCGTAAGCTCCTCTCCCACACACATCGACCCTGATTCTCCTCCAAGACAAATCTGCGCGTCCTCCGTGCGATTTCCAAGAATCGGAGGGACACCAAATCGAATTACGTAGATTTACGTTCCTTCCAGTGAGTCGAGCAGGGAGTCCAACCGCCTTCGGTCCCTCATTTATCGTCCTGGGAATTTACGCCTCTATTGCGGTCTCCTTTTTTTTTTAAATAGACCTTATGTCTCACCGGACTTCAACCTCGACTCGACGCTTCTCATCTTCCACGGATCGTTCCTCGATTTTTGACGCCTTCATCGATCCACGTCTGTAAATCCAATACTCGTGCTGATACCAAATCATCGTACTTATTCATTCCTATTAATATATAACACTCTGTAGGATTACGCATTGTTCAAGCGCGTTTCTTGTTTGACGAGACTTCGAAATGTGTATCAGAGTAATATAGAATTACAGGTGTATCGGCGCAGGTCGTTGCTTGTATTCTCTTTTCAATTCAATGCTTGTAAGATAGTGCAGAAGGTACGAAGTCCTGGGTGGTAAAATCGTGCATCGGTTACGTGCGCGTACGCGCGTATCTCTACGGTTAGTTCAACGCTTGCAATTAGTACTGGAGCAACAAACCGCGGTAACGATATCATAAAGGACCGCGGTTTATTCCAAAATCGGCGTGGGCTTTAGGGAAGCTAGGTGGAGGGCCACAAAATGGCGGCAAATCGCAAAAATGTTTCGCAGATAGAAACGGCCCCGGGCTGCCGGCGGACGGAGATTGGGCCAAATGAAATTACCCCTGGAAAACCACCGCAAACGATTTCCGGCGTAAAAGTAACAAGATTTTCTCTTTTAGCTCAAACCATGCCGAAAAACGAGAATAGTTCTTCGGTGCGTTTACAAATGCGATACTCGTGGCACTTTGCGTGTTTGCGAAAAATGGCGTTAAAGAATATCAGAGCCAAGCGACTCTTCAACTAGATAAAGGATCAAGAATGTATTTTATGTTAATCGTAACGCAAAATATTATACGTACGGTTGTAAAATAGAGTTAATACTAATAGCTTCTGATCCTATTGGGTATACGGCTAATGCTAATTGTTTTAATACATAATTAGTACGACTAACTTCTTATTAATGTACCAGAATGTACTTTAGATATACAACAAACTGTATCAATTATCGACATTAAAGCTAGAGCTACTTAGGAAATTAAGATAACTCGTCGCTAATTTTTCTCATAAAAATTCCCCAAACTCACAACAATGATCTACAAAAAATTCTTGCATAGATTCATCCGCCTTTCCTTCACCCTCTCCCCTTTTCTTCTAACTACTTATAATACCTTTAGATACATAGAAATACTGACAACGAGTCCACTGTCAAATTCCTTCCAGTCTACCATATCTAATAACCTAAAAACAATACTGGAAAACGCCACTACTCCCCCTAACCCTTGCAAATCAAGCATAATCAAGGAAAGCAATTCAGAACCTAAGAGCCCCGAGTCCACCTCGAACAGTACCTCCCATACCAAAACCACTTCAACGATCAGTATCGAAAACTGATATAATAAAAAAACCAGAAAACAATTCGAAGAACACCTCTCAAGAGTCAGGATCAAAATTCAATCCCCATCGAGAAAATCAGCCGGACAAGCCAAAGGGCCCGACGCATCCTTGGAGTCTGGAAATTTGCCCCTGCGAGGGCGAATGCGGCCCTCAGGTGCGGGGAGGTCTCTTATCTGGTCGCCAGGGCCGAGGGGCGGGGGGGGGACGTATTAGCGGGCGGTATTAAATTATGGTCAGCCCGAGGCGCTGGCCCGCAATGATACCGATGTTGCGGGGTAACAAACAGCGATGGCGCCACCCCCGTCGCGGAATTAACCCCCGAGATCGCCGGTGCTTCAGAGGGATAATTTCATTTGGCAGCGACTCTTGGCCGGACCGTTCCATGCACCGTTCCAGCCGCGGGCTCTCACCCTCTCACCCCCCCCCCCGCGACCCTCCAACCAACTTCCTCCTCGGGTTTTTTCCCCCAGATACGCCCTTTTTGCTCGTCCTTATTTCTCCCCCGGTTATTCCTGCTTTTTTTTTTTGCTTTTCCGGTTCTTTTTTTCCGTCGCGTCGCGGCTGTATCGGTCGGCATTGCTCGAATAAATCTGGGGGGGGGGGCAAGCGCGGATATCGAATGGAATTGGGGAAAGGGGAAGAGGCACGGGGGACTGATTGGCTGGAGAGCCAATCGGGGAATTTAGTGGTTGATTATTATATTATTAGTCGATTCGCGGGGGTTCTGAGAGGAGGGAGCTGATTTTGCTTAAGATTTCGCGGGAGACTCTCGGGGTGTATGTTTATGTCGTGGAATTGATATCGATGAGAGAATTGGCTCTGGGATATTTCCGAGTGCTTCGTTATTTTCTAAGAGTATTGGTGAGAAGCGAAATCAATATCGTAGCTGATTCAATATTTTGAATTAAACGAAGCGTGCAGAGTTCTCTGAGTGAACGAAGTTTGAAAATTATAAAGACATTTTCTCGATCGTTGCCAATGATCACCCGACTCGAGCGTCGAATAAAGATTCTACAACACCATAATTCCACTCTTCCATCAGAGTTCCTCATCGTTCGGGAGGTTAGCAACCGCGCATTATCGCGCGAAAAAAGCAGTCTCGGTTGTTTGTCCTTTAAATGCCTAACATCGCCGGGCGCAGAACCGTGGAATATCCCGCTACGCGAGGATCCTCTTCCTCCTAGGATCCAAGGACGAGCTGGAAGTGAAGCGAAGCGAGGTACATTCATCACGAGTTATTAAGCAGGCCAACAAAAGACGCCGGCGACTCGAGGGCTCGCGGAAAAAAGGCTGGAAGATAGAATCGGCTAACCAGTACATTCCGCGATGATAGATGGCCGCGAGGATTAAGGCATTCCTAACGCTCCTTCCACCAAGAACTTTTTGCCGCAATTGCCGGAAAAAGCCCGGCCGGAACCGGGAGAAAAGGTCGGTCTGCAATGATGAACGAGAGGTGGTAGTGCGTCTCTCGGCCAAAAATCAGGATAGATATCGTTTCCTCGGGCTCGACAATTCCTGTAACAGATAAAATCCACCCTGTACCCCCTAAAACACCATCCACTCGAAGTCTCGAGGACTCTCCACATTAAACGGCGATATCGCACGAGCACTCCGCCATCCATCCTGGCGCGCAAAGCGAATCTCAATCGAGCTGTTCGCGGTGGGGCCGATGATCGGGCGAAACTGATTTACGAGTGCAATGACTGAACAAGTTTCCCCCGAAACTCGTTCAAGAGGGAGCCGCGCTCGGATTCGTGCTCGCCAAAAGTTCAGTCAGGGTGAAACCCGGCGTCATCCCGCCGGTAACAACGGCCACCCTTGTTCTCCCCCCCTTCCAGCCCCCTCGGTCGTTCCTCCGTCCACATACCCTCTCGTACCTGTAACATCAATTAAAATTCTCGTGGTCGATGCGCCGCTGTTTCGTGCGATCGTCCGCCGTTTTTAATTGGATTAGAGCGAGACAGCCAGAGGGAAGGTTCGAGGGGCTGGGGAGGGGGGAGGGGCGAGATTACGGGAAGGGGTTGCCCGCGATATTCGGCGGAGGCGAGGTGGGGGAGAGGAGGAGGGTGGCGGTAGGTAAATGACAGAGACAATCCAACGCGAGCTTTCCCCTCCCCCCTTCGACGAGCGCCCCTCGCGTGGCTATCGATTCCGCCGGTTTCGTTGTATAAAAAAGGAAGAGACAAAAAAAAAAGAAGGAAGAAGAAGGAGGAAAAACGCGGCGCGGCTTGAATTAGAAAATTAACTTTTCTATCGCGAGCCTCCTGCCGGATCCATTGAAAATAATGTACGCGGCGATACGTCGACTCGGTGAGAAATTATCGGGGTTTCGCGGGTTTATCGGGGAATTTTTCTTGTTAATCTTTGGTAATGGCCTTTGTGGAAAGATCGAGAGATTAGCTTTTGCGCGAGGCTCGATCCTAATCGTGGTTTAACGGACTTTGGAGAAAGAGGAGTGTGATGTTTTGCAAGGGATGATCGTGAATTGAACTTGTTTGCTTTATATCAGTCTCCTTTGTATAATTTCTGAGCAAGTCGATTGTTAAATTAAGTGATCCATGATGGGTGTTCTCGTTGTGAGCTTCTTTTTATATATCGGCGTTTTATTTGCTTCTTAAATACCTGTGATTAGAAAAGATTATATTGGAAATATAAATATTCCACGTAAACTTGAACAGTTACTAATGTTATTTTAACTACCTTTTCATGATTTCTCGTGTACCTCCACTTGCTCGTTTATTACGATCGATGATAAAACGATTTTACAAAGCACTTCATATTATACACTTAGAATGTTCTACAAAACGATTTTATTATCGATTAACTACTTTTCGCTTTAATAATTTCGTTTACGTAAAAATCGTATTGTACAAAATTCGAATTGGACTGGAATTTTAATCGTCCTAAGCATATCCTACAGTTCGAAGGGGAGGTGCTAATTAACACAGTGGAGAGTGCAAGCCGGAATTCGAGCGATGACGGCGCATTACGACAGATCGGCCCCGGGCGAATTCTTCGCTGCGCCTAAGCCGCCACTGGCCACGAGGCGAATCAATCATCTTTATTGCGTACAAAACGGCGGAAACGGGCTGGCCCGCTGATCGACGAAAGTCGAGGAAGACACGTGTACTCGGCAAAGCGAAGGCCCTATTGGTCCGCTGAAAGACCTACGGAAAGATTTTCATTCGCGCTGTAATAAAATTAACATTCCAATATTAAACGCGTGCTCAACATACGCAGACCTTTATTTAGGGATCTAAAATACGACTAGATTATTTCCATAATCGACGATGAATGATATGACTGTAAAAGTGTAAATTGGGATGTGTATTAAATTCTGCTTTACAGAAATACGATTTAAATACACCTAATTCTGATTTTACACGATAGATAAGTTCTCGAAGAATACGTGTAATAAAAACTCGTGTAAAAAAATATCTCCAATGTCGCAGTTATAAAAATAAAAGTAGAGCAAAATGTTCATCTTAGAATTTGGGTCGATCGTATTAAATTAAAATAAGTCGTGTAAAGAAGGAATAAAACTTTTTCCTAATTCGCATTGAATCAAAATCGTGTAAAAACAGATTTGGATGTATCATACATTTTTCTTACTTTTTTCCTCGAGCGTGTTTAGATTATTTTATCATTTTAGAGAGCATCGCAGACCTTTTATTACTCTTCAATTCTATAGACACCTGACAAGATTCTTCTTGTACGCGAGAAACTGGCCCCAAGCCACGTTTCCATCTCGCCAGCGCCCTTTCGGAAAGTCGCGATCTCCTCTCTCGAATCGCCATTTCGAGGCGCCAAAAGTGAGTCAAGTTTACAGACAAATTGCTCTGCCCGCAGTATCAAGCATCGCTGGAACTACGTTCGACGCGCCGTGTGATTTGGGCGAAAATTTGCAGAAGAGATCGAATCGTGGCGCCTGCACTAAACGACTTTGGCATTCGATGCCGAAGGTCCTGCAGAAGCAATCAACTTCCACGCCAATCGCCGGTTGCCACGGCCTACCTCTCGATCCCTCAAACGGCCAATCCGCCGAATTTTTTCGGTGCCAATTTCGAAGGCCGGCCCCTGATAAATCATTCGGCCGAGGTCCAGCCGCGTAAACTGCCCTGAGCAGCGCGGGATAACCGTATCTGCATTCGCAACGCGCGTCATTAATTATGTATTCAATAAATTTTAAACGCATTGAAATGAATTCAAATTGCAGATTAATATTAAACGCCCTTGGCTAATTGGCCGGGCTATTATGCGGCGTTAATTAAACATTAGAAGCGCTGGCCCACCGCACGAGCCTTGGCTCGCCATCTGGCGAACGTCCGCCCTCTGCGAAGCGAGCAGAAGACCGCCAACTAGGGCCATCTGTAATACAAGGTCGCAATTTCGAACCTGAGGACAGCAGAATGACCGTCGAAAGTCCCTTTCGAGTCTCGAGGTTCGAAGATTACCGAGCCAGTACTTCGATCTGCAACCCTGATTTCTTTGAAGCGTTTCAGTTCCGTGCATCGCCGCAGGATTTCGAAGGGCGATTCGTCGTTTACTTACGTTTCCTTTCAAAAACCACTGCGTTCTTATTTAATGGTGTCATATTTTGTGGGATTATCAATAAAATCTTTGCTCGAATGATCTTCGATTAATCGTTCACCAAATTTGCTCCTTTATTTTGATATCTTTATTCGCTTATATTTATACTCGAAATTTGTACATTGTGACTTTTAGTCTTCTTACCGATCGATTTGCTATCCGATGAAAAGATCGTGATGCAAATAAATTGGAACTTTCTCGAACCGCTAAGAGCTAGAATTTCTAATACTAAGTAGGTAGGAACTAAGGATGATGAGGTGGAGTTGATTTCTTGAATTTATTGTTCGCTTATACTACTCGAAATATCCATTGCTCAAGGACTCTCGACAACGCCAAATATCCAGAGTAACCGGCCTTATATCTAAGCAGGTCGATAACTTCGAAGAACTCGTCGCGATATGAAAAATCACCATCGAGGGGAAAGGGAATAAAGCCAATTCGTTATAAAAGAAACATTTTATTACATCCACCTACGATCGTTATATATCGGTATATGCGTTGCAAGGTTACACACACGAACAACGTACGATCCAGTTTGAGAGCGATGTCCTTCCACGAGGACCGGCCGTCGAGGCCTTTAAAATATCGTCGACCTTCTCCGCTGATCGCGCGAAGAAGCAAAACAAAGGGTACGCGAAGCGAACGAGCAGGGCTCCGATAACTTTGGCATTTGGCTCCAGGCACTGCCGTTAAAAACAGTTTTACCCGACTGTCGGTAGGTTCCTGATATGTTAAATGTCGGTGAATTCGGGAACGGATCTCGCCATGGAGACAATTTCGAAAAAGCGGCGCCCACTATCCTCTCGCTCTCTCCTCTTATCAACCGAGCTGCGCGTAAAAGAACGATGCACCGAGCAGAGTGGCGCGAGGTTCGATTTTTCATCGATCGCTTTGAGCCTCGAGAATTTCACTTTTGTCCTTTTGCATTATCGATCGATCGTCCACGATCGACGCGCTGAAGGAATAACTGGAATAAGGAATAGACGCGAGTGGAGTGGCCTGTCGGGTGTGCGTGGAAGCACGTAAACGGGGGTTATTTAACAGTCGTTAGGAGTAGCTCGATAAACGCAGGCTTCCCGGAGGATACTCCATGCAAGTAAGTGAATAATCATAGCTCCTATGATCGATCGCTCGATCAACGCGCGGAACCTGATTTCCATGTTGAACAAAAGTGCGCGGATCCCAAAGGATTGAAGCGCCAGGCGCGTTAACCCATTTGCATCCAAGCGCGGAATAATCCGCGGGCCGCGACTGTCGACTATCACCAAGCGCGGAATAATCCGCGAGCCGCGACTGTCAGCTACACGCGATCAACCGCGCGCGGTGATACCAGTCAGTCGCCAATTGAACGTCCCTGACGTTTCAACGCGGCAGTTTTTCAGCAGAGCGATGATGCAAATGGGTTAAGCTCTTGGCGAGTTTCTGAGGCTCAAAAGAAGGGGGCATTTAAGGAATCGCGCTTTCTCGTCTATGCTTTCTCCCTCTTCGCTCGTCCATCCTTCGCATCCAGGGCGAAATCCCTCGCGTGCCTACGCCGAATTTCCGATTCTCGCTCCTCGTTCGCCATAGGCGCAGTTCCTTATTTCTCGAAATACTCCGCCCTGTTGAGCATCCTGACTATATCGACCACCAAGTATATTACAGCATATCGACTACATTAACGTCCCTCCCTGACTTACGACTTTGTTCGATCGGTTATGCGCCCGGAGCGCGATTATCCGATTAGTTCGCGGGTCGAGCTTAACAGCGAATTGCGAGTTCCGGCCGATCGGTTGATCCACTTGCCGGCAGAAGCGCGGACGCCGGGCCGCGATTGACATTAATAAGGAGAAATTAAGCGTCGAGGCGCGTTATGCGGATTGTGGCGCTGCGCAAAAGTGGACCGAACGAAAATCTCCCCGAATTCGATGGAACTTCTTCTGACACCTAAAGGAGGATCGGCTAATTCTCGAGGACTGAGTTTTGGGGGTGGGGGGGGGGGCAGTTTTACGCGTAAGAGGTATAAATCTTTTCTTAAAACACGGGCATATAATTCGACGCCCCTTAGCTTACGGTACTTATGTCGATTAACGCTACACCTAGTATAAGCACGCTACCACGTATCACTCGTCCGGATAATGATTCCCCGATCGACGAGGCTGGGAAATGTCTCTCGTCGTCGATTAGAAAATCGAGCGATCACGCAGACCGCGATGCCTCCTGAGCTTCTATAGAATCCTCTTGTGATCTCCTCACTGGTAACCTTTGCAAAGCGGAGCGCTGTGCTTTGCAAACTTCCCGTTTTGCGCTACAAGGATCGATTTTTCCGGTTACCTTCTTTTTTAATCATTTCAAGGTTTTCTTATACGCGGAAAATCACGATGCATCGTGTGCTTCCGTAAGATTCCTTCTCGCTGTCGCATCTTTGTATGTAGCAAACTTATTTACGGAAGACCACGATGTATCGTGACTTCCGTGGAAAGATCTTCGACTCTATTCCACCTCGATCGTCGAGACAAAGGGCTATGTACACGCGCCAACGCACGAAGTGTATGCGACCTAACATGGCAGCCTTTTTCGACAATTTCGTCAGCGATCGACGGGTGAACTGCGCGCGCATAGCGAATCGTGGTGACCGGTGATCACGATGCCTAGCATCACGATAATCGCTTATGTCCGGAAGACAAGGTTAGCTCTCGATATTCCACGCAGTTATTCTACCCTCTCACAAGAGAGAGAGAGATATATATCCGCGATCTCTCTCCTATCGTAAAGTTCCCTTCGAATATTCTCCCGCTCAGCCATTGCTAAAACCACTCGTACACGGATGATCACCGAGAGCTTCGAATTCTCCCAAGCGTCCTCTCCTCCATCACTCCGATCATCTATGTACAACGACGCGATCGATTTAGTATCCTCCCATCATCGTCCCTTTCCCAAGGCTCCGCGTCCATTTAACTGGGAAAACAAAGCCTCCGTAAGTCCTCGCGCATTATCTTCCTGGCGACAGCGCAAAGGAGTCCTCCCTCTCGTGGAACTTCGAACCTCCGCGATGCTCACGCTGGAAATTCCAGGATCCTCCCGCCAGCTTCCCCCGACCCGGCAACGGAGGCGCCGAACTCCGGTATTTTCGAGCTCGAAAACCCGGGTTACAGCGGCGTCTCCTCCTCTTGCAGTTACCTGGGCGTCGGAGGCGGTGGCGGTGGTCATACCGCGCTCCCCGTGTAGAAGCCTGCCTTACCGGCCAGCCCAGGACCGCGCTTCCTCTTCTCGCACTCCATCGTGCTGAAGGTGTTCTGGGCGATCTGGGACTTCCTCTTGGGATTCTGCAGGGTCATACTCCTCTGGCTGGAGTTCGAGCTCGAGCTGGTGCCAGGCTCTGAGACCCTCAGTATGCCGGAGTGAATCGTCCCGAAGTTCTGGTATATGTACTGAGACTGGATCGCGGAGACGGAGGTGTTCTGATTCTTGAGGGTGATGGGCACGGTCTGGCCTGCCAGGCTGTTCAGCCTGGTGTCGTAGCCGAAGGGCGTGTCGAGGAGGGACTCGTTCTTGTCCGCGTACCCCGCCAGCCTGGAGTCCAGGGTGCCCTCCTTGTCGGCGAAGCCGCTCAGCCGCGAGTCCACGACGCTCTGCTCCGCGTTCCTCGGCGAGAACTCCGTGTAGCGCGGCTCCTGGCCGTGGTCCTTGCCGTCGGTGAAGGCGATCATGTTCTGCCTGGAGTCCGAGAGGATCCTGGAGTCTATGAGGCCTTCCTTATCGACGAAGCCGCTCAGGCGGGAGTCGATCACGCTGGCCTCGCTCTTGGTGTCGACGAAGGTGTACCGGGGATCGGGGTTCTTCGCGTCGGGATAAGCGGGCAGGACGTGGGAGAGATCTGCCTTATCCACGTAGCTGATGGCCTGGGGGTTCGAGGCGCAGATGTCGGGAGCGGACTTGCAGAGCAGGGAGGTCCCCTCCTCGGCTAGCCTCTGCGGAGCTGCAATATCGACGAACGGACAGCGGTGAGCGCGCCTGAATCGATTTGGTTTCTCGCGAGGCGCGCCATCGAGCGAGAATGTGAGGATGGGGAAGAGTAGAGTGGATGTATGGAATATGAGGGATGCGCGAAGAAAAAGTGTGGGGATCTAGGGGAAAATAGAGCAAAGCTTGTAGATTGATTAGGAATACAAGTGTATTCAAATATACGCCTCGCGCAGCTTTGTCGATTTTCGAGTCATACTTCTTGCTCCTTTATTCGTTATTCTGTAGTTTTGCGTCTTGATAGAATAGATAAATGTAGTAGGAAATTAAGAAAAAGTATAAAAAAGCATTTCAAAGAGGAAGCACCGGAAATAATGATTCGAGTATCGAGGAGTACTGTATATACGAATTTTATAGCTTCACTTCCTTCTATCTATTCTCTATCGCCCACCCTTCACCTCAACTTTCTATAATAACGTTATTCGACAAATAGGGAGAAGGTAGGAGACAAAATGAAGGCAGGAAAGTTTTGTACATTTGAAATTTCATACGTATATCGGGCAAAGAAGAAATTGAAGTGGTAGGACAATACAGCGTGAGAAAGTCCCACGTAATACGGAGCCGAGGAAACTTGTCCCGGAACAAAAGAATATCGCGCGTGTAACACGGGGGATGGGACGAAGGGGGAGGACTTTGCTCGATGGTCGCCTGCTGAGAACAGCTCTGCGATGTATAAAACAGGCAGGAAGATTCCACTGACTCTTGGTCGGTTGGGCGAAACCTCGAGCCTGCGGCGGTCCAGGTGACTTCTGATGTGCTCTGACCAGGTATTCCGAGCTCAGACCCCGCTGCTCCCTCAGCTTCCTCTCGGCTCCTGGCACCATGACTCGCACCTAGAACAGCAAAGGCGAGGTAGAGCCTTTTGATCCGCCCGGCAGCGATCGCGGGATTAATTTCACGCCGTGGATCATCGGGGAACCGGACTTGCAGCGGCCTCGAAAGCCTTACCATCTCCTCGACGGTCGAGAATCGCGCCATGTAACCTGACATCGTCAGGACAGCGGCCACCTCCGCCAGAATTAACGCCAGACCCGAAAGCTGGAGGCACCAGCCGTACTGATACTGAGGTAGACCATTGTCGTCCCCTTGCATGCTCGTCGTGGATGGCAGGCTGTACTTTCCTGGCAGCTCCAAGGACGCGTCGGACAGGGCCGAGGCCAGGACTATCAGGCCTCCTCCCAAGGAAAGTCCTGGAATAAGGCGCTATGTGTAATCGATTGCTTGGATTCTTAAGTAATCTTGGAAAATAAACCGTGATACAACTCTGTTGCGCATTTGTTCTACGATCCTGAGTAATATTTCACAGGGTGCCTCGATACTTATGCACGGTCCTGTTCTCAACGATATAGCGAACATTACTTTCCCGTTTTTAGCTCAAGTGGGATATTACGAGAATGCGTACTTCATTTGGTCTAGATTTGAAGTTTCTTATGAAAAACTGAGCGTCATTTCGCGGGATTTAAAGTAGTAATGTGTATATTTATTATTGATTTTTGTAGCTAGGCGAAGCACGTACGAGGTTGGTCCGATAAGTACTTAGCCTACAAAAGAAAAACGGAAATTTTGAAAAAGTGGCGATCGATTTCTCAACATAGTCTCCTTTTAGCTCGATACACTTGACCCAGCGATGCTCCAACTTATTTAACCCGTCTGAAGAAAACGTTTTCAGGCCTCTGTGGCGGCGATAACCTCGTATATTACCCTCTGGATTTTTATATCTACGTTTCTACTTCGAGATGAATGGAGATTTATGTTCGGATGAACTCTTTGTTGTATCGAAGAATTTTCACACTACACAAATACTCTATCTATAGCTACACTCTTCCTCTATTTCATAAATTTAGGTTCTATATCGCAAGCTGTAACCTGCGCTGTCGCTATATACAGGTGTCCATTACTCCTACAAGCTTTGAGCTCCCGCGAGGTGATGGTAACTGGCACTTCGTCGGAAAAATTACAATCGCATTGGCCGTGAAAAATGCACGATCAGCTTTATTATCCGTAAGAGCGCATTATTGTGGGTAAGGAGGAGGGCGGAAGCTCGAGGAACAATTTCCCGTTCCTCGTAAGCTGGCCCATGGGGCTTCCATCTCGTTTTTATTATGATTCGATCGTTCGTACCTCGCGTAAGCCGTGGTTCGCGGTATAAGTGCCATCGCTTCTCGGTAACCGGAGGAGCTTAGATGCGCGATGGAACGAGACGAATAGAACGGAATCTTTCTAACCCGCCGATCCACGAAATCTGCCATTCTGGCGACTATGGAATATACGTACTCATCGATCCATGCCGCACGCTTTGGAATTTCAAACCCGCGATTATTCAGAAAATTTCAAGATACTCTCCACGTTCTGAAAACTCGAGGCGAGTGAGAATTTCGAGAGCACGATTGATCCGCATTTCGTTGTTCGTCGCAAAAAGAGCGCGTATAATTAAATTCCCCTTGATGCGTGAAAGCCCTTTATAAACGAGAAAAATCTGTATTTAAAACCTCACGCATCCCTTCTGGATGTTCTTTCACGAGGATAAGACGTTCTACTTAAGGCGTAATTAAACTTTGACTGGACTGTTAATCGCGAGGAGGACCGAAGAGGAGTTTCGAAAGAGTTTGAACGCGTGCGAAATTGCGATAAAAACGAGTATATCGTCGTGATCCTGGTTTATAATGTAATGGGATATTGGCTCGTTTGGTGTTAAACGTTTCTAGTCGTCCTTTCTGAAAGGACGAGAACAGGCTCGTCCTTTTGTAAGGGTAAGTAAATATAAATTTGATTCTCAAAGAAAAGAAACATTGTTCCAATGCTGACATTTCGCTCTTTTGACTACCGAATTTGCCAATCATTAGTCTAGTTTGAAGAGTCGAGTTTAAGTAGCCGTAGAAGAAATATATTTATATCTTGAAAAAACTGTGTCCCCAACAATTAATCATTGTGGTTCATATTATTAATAATCGTTTTTCCAAGACATATATAATTTCGAGCAAGAAGCAGTTAAGAGTCTCTGAAATGCATTTATGTTAGGAAAAATCTACTTTTTCCCCTCATTGCTCCTTCAAGCCGCTGCCCGTTATATTATTTATATTTCCCACCTCTCACACTTTCGTCCACCTCTCCAAAGGCCCTTTATCTCCTGGCCGAGATCTCGTTCGTTTACTCTTTATTCTGGGCGAAGTCCTTGCCGCGCGTAAAGCGCGATGCATAAAAATTTGCATACGCGTAAAACGGCGAAGCGTTGCTCGTACCGCCGATTCAATCCAAGCCGCTGGGCCGCGCTTGTGACGGGGTAAGCCGCCCCGTTATTGCTCCCTTAACGACGGACATGCCGAGTGCGTTACTGCGCCGTACGTTAATGCCATCCACGAAGGGAGAAGTCGCAGTTCATTCCCGGGAATAACTTCAGATTTCGCCCCCGTTTCTTACATTCTGCGGATTGCGAAGTCAAGATCACACCGGAGTCGTCTCTTGAGCTGGACTTTTTCTCTTCTTCTTTGTAATCGCGACAAATATTACGGCGCGATAGAAACTGGTGTGGATTTGTCGAATAGACGTGTTATTTGTCCTCGTACATCCTAAAATCATTCGATCCGCTTCTTAGATTTTTATTCTATTTTTCGATAGAATGTAACGTTGAATAGTTTCAGAACCTAGAGTTTCATGTCAGTTCTTTAGATGAAGTATTGAGGATTTATTTCATACATTTTTGTAGAGAATTGTATGGATATTGAAGGCCAACAGCGAATTTCGTGTCGCGTGTCAAAAGTCAGATAAACAAAAAGGGCATGATGTGGTATCCAGAGACTAGGAGTTTAATGAGATATTAAACTATCCTCGATCCAGCGTAGATTAATGATTAACATCGTTGATGTACTTAGTCACAAGCAGGCGCCCAGAGACCTAGCCATAAGTTTCTTGGATAGACGCAGCAGTCCCATAGGACCTCTCCCCTGTAAATAGGCCTCTCAGATGCCGAGCCGTCTAACTCCGTAAAAGCGTAGTTACAGATAGTCATCTCCTACCGATGCTGGAGTGAATCAAACAAGTATCGAGACGATAAAATCAAGGAATTATGTCGTCCGACACGCTGCGGATTTAGTATAAGTAAAGAATATATAATCTACAACTTAACCCAATATCCACCATTGTCTCACTTGTGAGACGCAATTTTCTAGTGAGTATTAATATAAATATTATTAACCCTCTATGGGTCCGTGTAACTTTCAAGTCACGTGCTAATATATCCACATTTTACCAAATGATTTTACTTTTTTACTCCTTCACGAGATAACGTATGCGTCTTAATTATATAATGTCTCTGAGGTAATTAATAATAATGAGGTTGACAGCATCTTCAACAAGAAACATCAAAGCAAGTGTATTGTAAGTTGTATAATATGCAGAAATAATTTAGTCCATAAAGGGTTAATATAAATATTGGAAATGCGTCAATACGTAATTGTTATAAGTGAACTTGGTCGAAATAAACGATGCATGTCCCCACTTGACTCATTCCGTGAAAGTAAATTCGACTGTTTTTTCAATCAGTAGATAAAAAATTAATCCAAAAATGACTAGAATTCACTTTCGCTGAATCGTGGCTGATAATGAAGTAACTTAAAGACATCTTTGTAAATTTCTTCGATCCGCTCCTCCAACCATCTTTGATTAACTCCTTCGCCATTCCAGAGTCAACGATATTTCCTACAGTCTCATTGCGTCAATGATTCAGAAAGAAACTCATATCCAAAAATCACGCAAGGTCCTCTCAGTGTACAGTACGCGAGAAATATTCTTCCACGCATAAAGAGCCACTCGGTCCGGTGTATCGGTTACGGTAGCGAACACGTACATCGTACACCTGCTCTCCTGGCGCAGGGAGCGATGAAAGGGCCAAAGTATCTCGTCTATGACTCACCCCTCATTGCGCTCCGATACGTCGGCCACCCCCGTCGCGAACATTCAGTCCGCGCAAAAAAAATCATACGTATATATAGAACAGCCGAATGCGTTGCAGGGTTTAACGACCAACGTAGTTTCCGTACACCGGGAAGTTTAATGAGGGCCACCCCTCCCTTTCTCTCCCTTTTTCGGCCTCTCTCTCCCCCTCTCTCCCTCTCTCTTTCTCCCTCGCATTTTCCGGCTCACCAATTTTACTTCGCCCAGCCTCCGCGCGCCGGTGTGCTCAGCCAAAGGCTGTTTATCAATTAGCCCCAGTTAGCAGACGCGACCTGGTTTATATGGCACTCCGCGCCTTTAGAAAACAGATCCCTTCGGAAACAGACTAATTGTGGAGGGAAGAAGCCGGGGGATCGTAGCTCGTTAAGGTGCGCCGGCTCGCGAGGAAGAATTTATACCCCCGACGACGGCGAAATCTCAATTAAATCGGCCAGCTAGCCGGCGGTAGACTGCGCGAATGGAGGACAAAGCCTGAATATATCGGCCGGCTTGATCTTTTAAGGCTCTTCTTTCAGCGGAAGCGGTGTCCTCGAAAGGAGGAAAAACGTTGGGGCGAAAGGGGGGGGGGGGTGAGGTAAGGAGAGAGGAGGTCGACTTAGGCGGAGCCGAAGACGGGAGACAATGGCCTTCCATTCGAGATTCTTCTCCTCCGTGAAGAGCTCACGTGCCATTTACAATTACACTTAGAAGGCTCGAAGCTTATTGGAATCCCCGGAATGGCGGAAGATAAAGAAATAATCCCTGGAAGGGCGAGGGGCCAAAGGGATCCTGGATATGGAACGGAGGAAATCGTTATTTCTGCCTTCGAGGAGCGGCTCCTCGCTCTCTCGATATCGAGAGAGTGAGCCACGAGGGAACGAGAGATAAGCGGCGATCGACGATTGCTGAAAGTATCCGCAGACTCTCGGTGTCATCGGGGGCGCCAAGTGTATTTGGCGGGACGTACGCTCCGAGCTCGTATTAATAATTCGCGCCGAATTCTCGGGGCTACCTCGATCCGGGGAAGGATATTTCTCGAAGCATTGTCCACGTGGGATTAATCTACGAGCATAAAAAGCGCGGGCCCTAAAATTGTTAGGAGGGTATTTAGCTAAGGGCAGCCTCGTTCGTTTAATTCTGCGCGTTATAGAATGTAGAAGGAATTTTAAAGTGGACGAGAGGGATAACGTTATTATACATCCGGGGAATGCCTTGATGTATCTCGATGTTGATTAAATTTAGGCGGATAGGAGGCGCTTCAAAGAGCACCGTCGGACGTGGACGAATCAGGGTCGATAATAAACGCGGGCTCGCCTTTCATATCCGTAACGTTCGTATTTGGCGCACGAGGGTAGCGTATATAAATTTGCTTATATTTGAATAACGCCATTCCCCAAGCGGTCTGCGCCTCAATCTTACGGCAAATATTTGTCAAACGCCCGGGAGACCTGCTTTCCCTCATCGCCCCCCCCCCTCCCCCTCCCCCCTGGTAGCCCTGCCTCAAAGGCAAATAACTTTTTCTGCGGCTCCACCGACAGCTTTTGGATCGAGCACCTTGCTCTTTAAGTAAAACAGAATGCCGGCCTCTACCTGAGTGAAAAGGGAGCATCGAGTTCATCGTGTTGGCGCTGCCCTTCCACGACTCTCGACGTACTCGAAAGTTTGTTCCTCGAAAGCCGAGCATGCGCGATTTATCGAATGGGGGAATTTAAATTACCGGGAAAATAATTTATTCCTCAACCCTCTGTTTACTCCCAGAATAGTTGTCCGCCAAGATTTCCCCTCGTCCTTCGATGCGAATCAAAAGTTCGAGGCCGTCTTGGATTACGCTTTACTTACGTACTCTTGAATTTATGTCGCTGGATTGTTTTGTACACGCGTCTTATATTTGATACGCGTTAAAAAGATGCTTCGTTGTATCACAATCTCTGGCTTGAAGTTCATTGTATAACAATCTCTGGCTTTTTTGTGGAGATTAAGTAAAAGTTTTCGTATTTCTTGGTTCATGCCCTGCTCGAGAATAATGAGTAAAGTTCAGGATTATACTTGAGAACGTATCGATCTTTTTTTTTGTTTTTTTAATCGTATAACTCGGGGGCATTTATATTATAGTCTAATGGATATTATTTCCTGAAAAAGCGTATGCTGGAGATCATAAAAATGTTGTCAGTCCCTTCGTAAATTATTGCAAAATTAGTTATCGTTGAACGTATTTGTGTAGGAGCAGCGATTGATGTGCCATTATCGTCGGCCAGGATAAAATCGTAGAATATCCAATCGAGATCAAAGCGCATCTTCAATTTCTCGGTTGGCACAGCTGTACCACGCTTTGTTCCTCGGCGAATACTCAACCCATTGCTCAATTAATTAGCAGTAATTGCAATTTAGTTGACAAACGTGGAAACGAGGACCGAACTGGAAGTTTCCACCGCTGTAACATATACGCGGTATTTGCTTCCAACTCTAGGCAGACGTCATGTACGTGCGCAGATAGCGAAGAGCAGAGTCTTGATATGCACATTAGGCATTACTCCCGATGCATCGCTCGAATACTGCATCGACACTCACTTTCATCGCGACCACATCGATGCCGGCAATAAATCTATTACATTCGGCACAATTTTCTCCTCCTATACACAAGAATGAACGAGGCTATTCGTTTCATCGAGGAATCGAGTTCGATCCTTCACCCCAACATGTATTTGCCAATCGGCCTTTATTTATTTCCACGCGGTATTTTCGTAGAATTCAAACACCCAATCACGGTTTAGTTAACGAAATACGCTTTTCTGGATATCATCGCGCATCCTGATTTTTTCGCCTGTTTCTCGACATAATCGCCGATATCAGACACGTTCGCGGCTACGCACATGGCGTCACACTTTGACAAACCTTTGCATCGATCGTCGCTCGGCCGTACTCAGGCGCTTGGTAGACCGATTCTTCAAATCGTCGACAGGATGTTCCTCGGGGCTATCCGGAATCTCGCTGTCTCGATCCTCTAATTACCATCTTGTCATCGCGCAGGCAACTGGCCCTGTACCATCCGCATATCAACATCCGTGAATCGATGCCGCCGTCTTCGCTCACGACGTGCTTTCGCGGGGCTACACGATTCGGCTTGTTGCTGCTCGTGAATCGGTCCATCGACTCGAACGTCCCGCCCTTTGTTCCAGGGGAGGTAAATCCGTCTCCGTGTCCAATAAATCAGCGGTAATTAGAATCCACTCGTCGAACCTGGAGACGGCGGTAGGCACGGCATCGAACTTTCGCTCTCGATTTCAGAACAGCAGACGCGATAGGAGCGGCGGACGGAGGCCCCCAGTTCCAGGCTGAAGATTCCGAGCTGGAATCCCGCCCACGAGCTTCCGGGTAATTTTCCGTGTACCGTGCATATCGCGCACGAAGCTCGGAGCTCATCTTAAGCGAATCGATGACCACAGGAGCAAAAGGTCGGAAGTTGAATGCACGAACGTGTGATATTGGACAGTGTACGTCGTCCAGGCTGACAAGCGCGTTAATTGATTTTACGCCGGTGAATCAGCGTAATTGTACGTCGGTTCATTGATACCGAAATCCTTCTACTCCTGTCGAGGCAGGGGCTTCATCACCGTGCTCAAAAAATCAAGGCTGATTAGAAGCCATTGAGCGCGAAGACGGCCTCGCCGTTCCTTTTGCTCCGCTTTAAAATTAAAGTGGATGTGCGATACAGGCGGCCGAGCATTATTCGACCCTCGAACCGGTCGCTGTTTTGATATAATATATTCTAAATGACTATTAAAGAGGCGAAAGTGATAGCAGAGGGTACATCAATTTATACGATATCTCGCACGCTTTAACAAGACGATGGAGGAAGCACGTTGAAGAATTCTCCAAATTTTTGATAGCAAGTAGATGTATTATCTTCGTTGTCTATCTTTGATTAGTTCGATGTTGATGGAAATATAGTTATCAATACACTAATCCTCGTCCTGGTCCAGTTACCCCAGAGTCCAATCTTTTTCTATCCCTTTTTCTCTTACCTCCGCTACACTCACCAGCTTCATATCTTAATTTCCATACAATTCATATAATTAATTAGTAAATAAAATTAATTTTCATACAATTAATTGTTCAACAGCAATTATTATTAATTAAACGATAAATAAAACAAATTGAAGCATAAATTAGTAAATAAATAAAAATGATAATTAACCTTTTAATTGTCAAGCCACGAGTATTTTAACCATAGTCCCCAAAAACTATAATTTCCACACGATGATGTCAACTTCATCGACCAAACTCTACTCCAAAAACATCAGACGTCGAATTAAAGAATAATAGTATATCGATAAGCCAATTCACAAAACCACAGCAAGTGTATCGTTAGATGTCTTCATCGCCTTCGCATGCCGCGCGCTCTTCCCACCGAATCTCTCCACTCGGCCCCATCCCCGTCCTGCCCTCTCGTCCCCCGGGCGCTCCTCCCCAATTAATCAGCGGTAATTAGAATCCATTCGTCGAACGGCGGTCCAAGTTGGCGGAGCCGTCGCGGGCTTTTTCCTCCTCCGGCAGCGGATCGAGCGTGACACGCGTGCGGCCGTGAAGTTCGGCACCGTGAAGCGCCGGTACTCCCCTGGAAAGTGCCTTGCATCAAAGTTGACAAACTTGATTCGCCCTATCGAAGTACCCGAAGAGGGACGCAGGGCCGAAAACTCGGTTGGAGGGAGTTCGTGGCCGTAGTTCGACGCTCCGAACCGAGTCTCGCAATCTTGGCTAATCAAACTGCACCCCGCTGTCTGGGACGGGGTGAACGAACCCCGTCGGACGCACCATCGGCAATGATCGGCCCTTCGAGTCATTTGTCCCTCGGTCATAGGCGCTGTTGGATTTCCGCGCTGATCCGCGAGGAACTTTGTTTATTTGAACTCGACGCCGCCGCTACGGCAGGCTACTGTTTTAACCGTTTGAAGCGTGTCTCGCGTGGAAAAGTCCCGCGTCCTGGCGAGTGGTCCGATCGGCTAACGCTGGCCTGGAGCTTTGTCACGAAGCTTGGAATGTTATTGGAGTTTGGTCAGCTGCTGTATTCTTCTTTTTCCTTTTTTTTTTTTTTTTCGAAGGAACGCGGAAGTTGGGATGGAGGATACTCTTGGAAGGATCGGTCTTATGGTGAGATTGAAAAGCTGGTGGAGGAAGATTAAAGCTTGAGTTTGGTGTGGAGCCTTTATGTCGTTGTTTTTGGTTGGAATATTTATGTATTTATATTGGAACATTTATTTATGAGTGTGTTGGGATATTTATGCACCGATTAGCTTGTTTTATCTTCATTGTTAAGGGTAATATGTTCATTGTGAAAGGTATATATACATTTGATAGTCGTATATGTATTACTGGTGATTGTTGTCGGTGCTACTGATTTTATTAATTCGCAACTCGTATTTTATACGCACTTACGTAAGTCGACTGTGAGGAAGAAGTACTTCTTTGCTCGTGGAGGACTCGAGTCTCTTCCAAGCTTGCACAATGGCTCCTCCTCGCCCGCTCACCGAGCCGCGTCGATTCAGATATCAACCTTCTTAGCTGCAGAATAGTCTTCAGCGGAGTAACGAGCTCGAGATGTTCCTCGTTCACAATTTTCGCGAGCGTCGACTCACGATGAATTCCCGAAATTCATCGCCGCCCGGTCAAACGTTCGGTCGAGACGCTTTGAAAATTCGATGTAACCCGAACGCTCGCAACTTTAAATACGTATCCTGGAATTGGGAGCTGTGTGGCGCACGCACACAGAGAGGGTTTCTAGAGTCGATAGGTTGGTCCGTTACTTGGATCCACCGCCACGGGTCAGTTTGTTTCAGAGTTGCAACATCTGCGTGCGGTCGAAGTTTTGTTTGTTTACTTTACTTTCGGCATCGAGTACTGCGGCTATGTAGCTCCGGATCTACCGCTTAACCTGCGCTCCTCAGCACCCAATAGCGCGATATAATTATTAGGATACGAAATTTCAAGCCTTACGAAGAATAGAAAATCTTATATTCCAAGGTAGGAATTTATTTCGGCCAAGAATTTTTCCTCAAGATGAATTCTGGATGAGTTATAAAGATGTACTTTCGCGAGTTTTTCCACTTTATTGTGATAAGCGACTTTTTTTGCTAACACCAACAGGTTCTGAATTTGCAATATAGGGTCTTGGAAGGTAAAATAAAAGGAAGGTTGGAAAAATATCCCTTCTTTGTTTTACAAACAGAACGGCGGAGTATTTTCAGTGACGTAATCGAGGAATAAATTGGAGTCGCATGAATAAAAGTTAAGGTTGAGCGTATCGTATTCCGAAGAAAGTGGCCAGAGGTCTCCGGAGTCATTTGCTCCCTGGAATTGTTACAGTTTCCATTAAAATTGTGGCGAAGAAACGGAAATGCAGTCCCGGCTTCTTTCAGATAAATCCCATTAGTTTGCGACAGTTAATGGACAGTTAATGGACTATTGATACGAATTCATTAAAATAAACGCACATATCGTATAAACGTATAAAGGTATCAAATAAAAGAAAAATAAATGTATATCATTATAAAACATGCCAAATATGTTATCACGACTCTTCTTCTTCGTTTACAAAGTGAACGATAACAAGTATATATCATATCCGTAATGAATCACGAAATTCCGTCTTTCTCAGCGTAATGCCTGGAAGAAAATTACCGAAGACCCCAAGAATCGGCGCACCTTTGTAAGCCTCCAATAAGACTTCACTTCTTGATTAATTAAAGAGCACTTTGCCGACCGAAAGTAAAATAACACGACTAAGACCAGCCGGATATTCGGCCAGCGATGACGTACAATATCTTCTCCAATTTTCCTTCAAATTTATTCCTCGTGCAATTATCAAAAGAAAAAGAACGCTTTAAAAAGAAAATCCCCACTAAAAAAGCTACCCCCACAAATGTAGCTTTGCAAGCCAAGAATCCTCCCCAAATGGCGCCGCTTATTAACGAACGCAAAACAGCGTCAGGCCATTGAGCATAATACGCCATTATGACCTACGATCGCTAATCTCCAAAATCAGTATTTACTCCAGCCCCTCCCCCCCCCCCTCCCCCCCACCAATTCTCCGGATCCGTGCATCAGGATAATACAGTGGGTCCCGGGCTAAATACCAAATAAACGAGCAGCGCAATTCGAGTGCGCCGCTTATCTCCTTCAAACTCATAAACACGTCGAGGCACCGTCGAAAATCCTCAAAGCCTTGCCACGCACAGAGCCGATGCAGGGGCTCCGTATAATCGAGGCACGGCCTCGAGGAGCACTCGCGAATATTTCGTGAATTCTGGCCGGGCGCATAAATTTCGGCCCTGCCGGCTATGGTTTATGCCGGCGGGATTAAATAACTTGACCCAGTCGCAACATATCACCGCCCCCTGTGCGCCTCCCGCGTACCGGTTGCGGCCGCACGTACACGCGTGCGTCCTTGCGTCCGCCGTGAGGGTGCGCGGCCACCAACACCCGGGTAAACATCGTCGAGGGGGTGCAGGACGGACCAATAGCCGCTGGAAGGGAATGCACGCACGGTATATCGGCCCGGCAAACGGACGAACTCGCAGGCCAGATGTGGGAATAAGCGAGATGGGAGGGCGATGAAGGAGCGGAGGATGTGTTCTCTTGCTACAATGATGAAATTGAGACGACTCGCGTGAATTATATTGGTCGTTGAGGGGCAGTTGATTCTCAGGTTTGTTGATCATTTTGTAATTCTTTATCTGGTTTTATTGGAATTTCAGTGGATGGAAGGATATTCTGTGTGAGGATGCCTGTAGTCAGTAGTGCGTGGCGCGGATAATTGAGGTTGTGAAAGATTAGGAATTGAATGGAATTGAAAATCGTAAAGTAGTGAATTGGGACATGTTTTTGAGAAAACTGGAAATGTGGTGTCTTTGAAAAATAATGAGATTATGCGCGTAGAGATGAATTGGTTAATGAGAAGCTTTGACAAGGTCCCCTTTGATTTCGTTCGTCAACTATGGCGTTTTAAAAGCAATTGCGCGCGTGATAGTTACTGGTTATGAGTGAAGTATGTAAAAGAGGTGATTTTGTGGACGTTGAGAATAATTGCAAATGTTCAGCAAGAACCGCCGAGATTTTGATCATCGACTAGTAGTTATTAATTGTGAGAAGTACGTTAAAGATGTGGTTTTAGTTCATGCGCGTATAACGTGGGTTACACCTGTGTCCGTCTTCGGTGGACAGGATGATGAAATGAGACGTGTAGCTGTAATGTATGCACGAGGTATGCTACAGTAGGTCAAACCCAATCATCGTATCCGTCATGACGCTAATGATCGCGATTCAGGCGATTTACAATGACGAGAGATGAGGATTAAGAAGTGAATTCTAAGCTGGACGATGGTATTGACATTAAATACACCATTTGTAAACCAAGCATCTGCTCCCGAATATCAATCGATTTGTTAACACTGGAAATAATACAACAACTAATACAATAATCTCTAATATCATACATCTTATATAAAAATATTTCACGTACTTCTGCATTGCAAAAACAAATTTGCCTCTTCGCATTTTCGTATCAAAATCTATCTATACCCACGTTCCAATGATCGAGGCTCCAAGGCTACTGAGGAGGCCGCATCAAGGTCGAAAGACCGACGTTGATGTTCCACTACATTAACACACTGTAATAAACAACCAAGAATGTGCTCGCAAGCGTCGCGAGTACGGGATAAAGGACGTGACGGTGTTGTACTACGCGAAGGTTTGAAATTCTATCCTGGATATCCGAGATCCCTCCTCCCCATTCATCATCCTCGCAGTTTCCCGCGTGATAATATGTATCGCAGTTCCCACCTCGAGCGATGCGTCCCAGGCTAAACAACCTTAGCAGTCGATGCCGAAATCAAGCAAACGACGTGACACGTTCGCGGAGGTCCATACCGGTATAGACAAAGACATCGTGCACAGGAGTGCGTATAGAGGACACGAGGCATGTGTATCGCGACCCACAATGGTGTTTACCGGTGTTGCGGGATATACGTGGACGACCAGGAAATCAAGTTCGAGTATTCTCACCTTCCCTCTGACTGGACAAAGGCCACCTTTGTCCTCGCGAGGAATTATACTCGGCCCTAATACAAAGAGAACACGTGCTTTAAAATGTGTGTCCTATTGAAAAAGAGTTAGGACAATGACGGGTATACAAAAATTCGCGCATTCTCCACCTTCCTTTCTTTTTTATTCGTTTTTGGAATTGACTGCTAAGATCGTTTGGTCTACTGTTTAAGGTGAGTTCTGAACCACCAGAGCTATGGTATATATGTAGTAAAATGGTGTGGGTGAAAATATTATTTATCAAAAATAAGGGTGAGATATATACAAAGATTATTGAAATTATTTTTGACGGATGAACGAGGGTCTGGGTTGGGAATAAAACTAGTCGTACTTCTTCACCACACTTTTCTAAACTCCTGTGCGTAACTCCAGACTACTAAGTTAATGTGCCTAAGACCCACTGTTTTAAGAAACGTTCCGTACCATCAAAGCTACTGTACACATATCACAAGGAAAAACCAGAAGTTATACCCAAGATTCCTCGAAACCAGCTCCACTGCGTGGAAGTCCACGTCTATATCCACTACACCACCTGTGTTAATCCACTTTTAACACCGACCGCTACGGTAGCGTGCTTAGAACTCACTATTTCAAGGTACGTTCCGTACTATCAAAGCTACTGTACACATATCACAAGGAAAAACCAGAGGTGATACTCAAGATTCCTCGAAACCAGCTCCACTGCGTCGAAGTCCGAGTTTTTATCCACTACACCACCGTAGCTCTCGCATTCTCACCTTCCCGGTGGCTGCAGGCCAGCCAACCTCGTGCCAGCGAAGAGCCACATTCCTCTGCGATGCAACGGGCTGCAATCGGGGTGCAGCAAGGGGGATGAGACGTCGGCGTCGACGTCATCGGCATCGCCATCGTAGTGGAAATTGGATCGGTCACTCGATATCGCAGCCGGTATTCTCGAAATTCGAGCCCCGCTGCCGAGCCACGCGACAAGCCCTCCTTGTATTAATATTAAATTCCGGCCGCGGCCAAAGCTCGATGACCTTCCACCGCACGGATGCCGTCGGCGTCGTTCTGTTGCCAATGCACCCCGGGGAATCACGCGAGCCGACGAGCGGCGCGATCAACGGAGATACATGCTCCGCACCTTGCCAGACGCGCTCGATAAATTTTCGGAGCGTTAAAGTTGGCCGAGTGGGCCCGTAATTCGGATGTGGTGGATCAATTTTCGGCCGTTAAAGATGCCCGGCTGTGTCGGAAATTCGAACGTCACGGCTCAATTTTGGGCCGTTAAAGTTATATGCTCGTAGTAGAAATTCGGGTGTGAGCGATAGATTTTCCTGCGCCAAAGTTGGTGTGCCCGAAAATCGAATGTCACGGGTCAATTTTAGGATGTTAAAGTTATCAGCTTCTACTCTATTTCCAGGTATGAGCGATCGATTTTCCAGGGTTAAAGTTGCATGGGTATATTCGAAAATCGAATGTCATTGGTTAATTCTTGGCCGCTGAAGTCGTTAGGCTCTATGGAAAATTTCGATAAATATTCACGCGTAAACGATAGCTGGTGTCTAACGAAAATTAGTTTCTCGATCAACAGCGGTAAAATATACAAGATTCATTCTTCTATGATTTAAGGTAAGCCTACAAACTCCCACGAGTGTCATCGGCAATATACAAGGCATTCCTACAACATTAGAAACTATTTGGCGGAAAATGAAGAAAGGAAAAAAGCCAAAAGCGTTGGGCGCGATTCAAATCATGGTCTCCCGCGCGGAAATCCAATTTTCCATCCGCTACATCCCCGTAGTCCAATGTCGTACGTATCACGCCCCGTTGTCTTCTTCGATAAATTATCCTCGCAGTGGCGTGGACTTAAATTATGCACACCAGCGTCGCAGAACGACGATAGACCGTGCAGCCGGCAATGGTAAAACGTTACTCAAGCCAGACGTTATCTGGGATACCTCTGAGCATGGATGTCGTTCCTATTAGCAGTATCCTCGTTGGTCGAGCTACTCGAATTCGAATTATACGGCCGAGCGCGGCGATGCATCGGCTATCGGGCCATCATACAAATCCACCCGTCGATACTGCGATCGTATCCTGAAGTAATACGTGGGGCCACGCTGATAAATTGGGATACACCGGAGGTGCCGATAAATCATTCGAGAGAATCGCACCGACGTTTCTCGTGCTTCGCATCGATTTCTTTATCCTACGTGACCGGCCACACGTGCCGCGGGATTGGCAAGGTCCTTGCTGAGTCAGGATACGTAACCTGACACCGTAGGATTGGTTACCTTAAGGACCACAGGCTGTTTGGAAAAGTGAAAGACTTCGGCGTGAAATAACTCGGATCTTTTGGGGTTACGCCAATAGAAGGAGTTTTTTTTTTAGAAGCGCTCCAGTTACCTCAGTGTCCGATTTTTTTCTAAGCCTCTTTCCAATATTACCGGTTCACTCACCGGTTTTAATTTATTAGCTTTCGTATTTACTTTCAGGTTTAATTATATATCATTTATCCTTTAATATTCGAGCCACGCATCGGTGGTCAAAATTATTGCTTCCACGCAACAACACCAGATGGAGAATTAAAAATGATACGTGTGCAAATAGTACGCTCGGTAAAACCACGACTAATGAATGTATCGTTTTTTTAGAACTTTTTTTCAGGAGGTCAATGCTACATTGCTCATAAAAATTAATCCATATTTCAATATAATTATGAAGCGATAAAAAGAGGAGTATTTAGTTTTCCCTTTATCAAACAAGCACATAGGAAAGGCACACAACGAATCAAAGAGAGTCGTTCGATTATCCAAATAAGATGCAAACTCGATTATCATGATCGAGTGGCAATATCCTCGATGCGCCACTCTATGTACGACCTATCTATAAATACATATGCACATTCAGAATCGTCGCTTCCAGCAAGTATTTCCCTCAGATTCTTCCGCACATCCCAACATCGGTTCAGATTACAACCGCGGCTGGACCGCAGGCCGTGAATCTTCTTTTTTCATCAGCGTTATTTACGAGATTAAGGGAGAAAGATGGATGATCGGCCGCCGGGCTCAAAGGTATGAACATCCGTAATTGTCAACGGCCGCCATAAAACTGGCTTCCCAGGCTTACGGGTCACTTAGAACGAGAGGGGTGGTTCCTCTAACGACATCGTTATTATGACGCTCCTTGGTGCTGCGCGACGACGCACTCGACGTTACGCCACTCGACTCGTAAGAAAAGCGAGTCGGCTGAAAGGGTAGACCTAGATTCCTCGCAAAGCCGCGGAAGATCCCGCGATACTTGGATTCGCAGCTTCATTGCTCCAGGGGGCTCAGCGGCGTCCTGGTATTTTTCCGCCCACCGACGGCGATGATCATCTCCTCGTTTGTCGCGTTTTCAATACCGCGGCGCCACGAGCGCCGGATTATTCGCTTAAGAATTCAATCTGCGCGCCGCCCTTCGGCCACCTGAAAAGGTAATTAGCACCGCGAATCCAGGGTGGAGAGAAATTTCCTCACTCGTTTTTCCCTCCTCCTCTTAACACTGAAACTACCTGCTCCGAGGATATATTTGGAAGACCGCGGTTTATCTTTGAAAGAAAGGGAGAATGGAGAGAAGTTTGGATCAATCGATATAATCATGTAAATACTGTACGAGAGTCGTGAGAAGTCTTAGAGGATGCGTCGTTATGGAGGATTACGATTTTTCGAGGAAATAACTGAGCGGTCATTTTGATTGGTTTGGTGTTTTTAATGTTGAACAGAAAGCGTGCGTGATAGTTGGAAAAATTTGGAATGGTCATTTTAGGCCTGGTGGCGCGAGAGGGGGTAGAATTCTGATAGAGTTAGTCTTGAAGTTTCGTCGTGTAATGTACGGTGTTATATTTACGAGGGCCAGAATGAATAGTCGGTCTCCGCGGTATAACAACTGAAATTAAACAAGTACACTTTAGGCTAGTGACCTGTTAATAGCACACCCTAGTAGTTCACACTGAAATTTAATTAGGGAAATGTCAGACGTATTACATCGAGACGCTTAGGTATTTACTGTTTGCAAGTGAAATATTCGTAGAAAAAGGCTTGATTAATTTTTATATAAGTACAGTAAACTCTTGTACAGCGCTTTTTTCTGTAACGCTTCAAAAATATCGCGTCTACTGTTTTCATACAACGTAACTTCTCGTATAACGTGCCAAGTAATGTTATATGTATTATAAAATGATCTAAATAATGATATAAAAATATTGATCAACAAAATGGCTAGAAAATTAGATGAATTATATGGCTGTTCAACGATTGGTGATTATTATCGATGAATCTCTACAAATCGAATAATAAACTACTGAGGGGAAAGAAATCATATTCACGTATTTCCCAAAAATATCTTCCAAACCTCATTTCCCCGATTCCTTCATCGTATTACTGTCATATATATTATTATCATACATATCGTACATGAGGTTATCATATCAACTTTGATCAATACGCGTCTTGGAGTTAAATACGACTCGCGCCGCGCCACCAGTCGCGACGTATCATAATTAGAAACAAATATTACAAACGTATCATGAAGTTGATATAAAATCTGTGTGGCGGTCAACGCGTTAACCGCGCTGCACTGGGATCTACCCTATTCTTTGAGCACTTCGAGATCGATAACGCACGAATCCTGGCAGATACGTGCATTATCAACTTATTCCGCTGGCCCTCGTGAAACGGGCGTTATCTATCGCAATCTCAGCATGCCATCCCCGGTGGATGCCCTCGAACATGTCAGAGAGCACGGTTCTATCAATGACTACGGCGTGCGGCTCGTCCTCGTTAATTCAGCCGACATTGTCCAACCTTCCGGCCGACTTGCTCCATCGCGTGTGTTATTCACGGCGATTGCGTGTTTTGAACGCGAAGAGCTGGAACGAATAAATTGGGCCACCCTCTTACGCGCCCTCCAACCGTGAATTTTAATATTATTTACGATCCGGCCCACGATAATTATCTCACTTCGAGCACTCGCGATCCGGGGGATCCTCGTTCTACGTACGTTTCACAAGCGGCGCTTGTTCCTGAACGACATAAATTTCGTAAAAACCATCGTACATTTTTACCCGGGAGTAACATCGGCCTTTGCATTTGGCCCGGTTTTGTTCCATGTAAATTATTCTTGTATTTTTCCCTTGGTTTTATTCCACGTAAATGAGCGGGTTTTAAAGTCGTAATAAGTTTGGGACATTGAGAGTGCGTTTGGAATAATGATTCGATTAAGGGTCGACGTTTGTAGAGGTTATATCTATCGTGTATTGTTGACAGTTTTGTTACTCGAGCAAGTTAATTAGGGTGTCTATTGAATTTCTGAGGTTCGAGAATAATATCGAGGCATCGAGCAGTTGCGAAGATCAATGTACATTTTTATATGTATTATTACTGAGATCTCGAATCGGAATTATTGATAATTATTGAGACAGAAGTATCAGGAAAAATTGGACTATCGAGCGGCTTGACTTATGATCGTCTTATCAGTCCTCTATATCTATCGACACTAAACCTATCAATCATTTTCTATATATATCGTCCGTTCGAATAACATTTCTTCTCTTTGCTTGTTTGCCTTAGTGCACAGATTTCGAAAATCTCCTTAATTTAATATCCACCCTGTGAAAATTCACCATCGAGTTTACGGCACGAGAACTAAATTTGGGCGATAATTATTTTCGTGCAAGCAGTGTGCGGTGTACGTTAAGCGTAGCGTGCGAAGTAATTATTTCTGCGTATCTAATGCAACTCTATGCAATTTTCAAATACAACGAATTGCAGTGCCGGAAATAGCTTTTTTTTCCTTTAATAAACATAACATCTCGTTTAACCCGTTATCCAAGCACTTTTCTAAAAAAAGAAAAACCAAACGCAGCGCGAAAATCTTTAAGTGGATTGATCACATTTAATACGACGAAGGTAAAGAACTTGGAATTTATCGTCGCCCACTATGAAAGCGCGATTATTAAACCTTTGTTTCCAAGTAACTCGTTTTTCCCAATGCGGTGAAGTTTTCCAATAACGAGTTTATTTGTGTCCCAGAATCACGAGTTAAGAACCAACACAAGTGTTACTTCTCTCTCTCTCTCTTTTTACCTCCCTCACTTTTTTCCACCAAGAACCTTTCGCTGCTTCAACGCGTACAAATCAGTGTTTCGACAAACGAAACGCGTTGGGAATTCTCACGATGATTCGACGAATCACTTTTAGATGATTTTGCCGGAATAACTCGATTGACTTTCGTCAGATCGGCTCGATTTGTGAACCTGGCCGGAAATATGTCGGAGCAGCTGTTGTTGCGTACGAGGTACATAGTTGTTGCAAAGGGTACCGTTTGTCTTCCGCAAATCGACCGAAACAACATCGCTCAAACAGCATTATTCGTGGGCGAATGTGGGGACGGAAAAGCGTTGGCCGCGGTCGATCGCAAATCTCGTTGATTTCACGTTGATTTCAGGCGCGCTTAACGCCTCTGTCGCTCTTTCAAAGCGGCCACGGTTTATCAAGCCGCACCACCACGTGCCATTGTGCGCCCCGGAGTCCTCCCCTTGGTAATTCAATTTCCGGTCAGCATGTTTATTTTCGCGAATCTTCGCGGTAATCGTTCGACAAACTACCAAAAGGATGCGCGTTAATTCGCAAGTGTGACTAAAGTTCCTGTGGAAGGACAAGTATGAAGAGGTACTTCTTTCCTTTTTTAATCCAAGAATCTAAAGAATGTAGTACCTTCGTAGTTTAAAAAGTGCAAGTGAAGCGTGTTCTTAGAAGGAACTTCTTAAAAGAAAACGAGTGCAAGGCTTCTGCTCAACATTTTTGGTGAGTTTCCTTTGTATTTAAGGATCGATAAATCTTGGTACATCGTGATACACGTAGATCACGGGAAAAGTGCTTATAAACATTGCCATAAATTTCCAACGGTTTATGCCCGATTTTAAGTCCTGAGGAATTTTAAGGACCGTCGAGAGAATGTAGTAAAAGAAAGATGAGATAGACCGTCTAGAGAGAATACGATATGACTCAGAAATTATGCCCGCGTCTGTCCCGCAGTGAGAACGGTAGCACATAAATTTTACATTACATATATCGAGCGTACCGTAACGGTAATGCTCTGTAAAACATAGCCTAACCCCTGGCTCTTTTTCTCCCGATTCAGAGGCGATGAACATAACAATAAGTTTTGGTATTCGAAGACGAATGGGCGATCCTGCGAGGGCTTTAGGTTTGAATCGATTTTTTACAGAGGAAAAACGTTATTTGCCTTTAAAGCGGGATTTGAAGCCAAAATTCGAGGGTCCGTATCTGTAGGCATTGAATTTAATTTATCATTACTTTTTATCAAACTTCTCACATTATTGCATAAATGTTTACAAATCTATTGGCTGTTCGTGGCAATATTTAGAGTTGTTACTCGAGTTTAAAATTCTAGACGATAACAGTTAGAAAGGAGATTTGAGAAATATCACAATTTCAATCGGCAACGAGTAATTTTCATCATCCAGGGAGTTTTTATATTAATCTTTGCGTCGAAGAAAATCCCATTCGTGATCGAAATGTGCGCGTGGCTGAGAACACTGTAGACAGGAGCCGAAATTGGAATCGAAATGGAAATTAAAGTTAAAATGGAATTTAAACGAAAGTTGGGCCGGAATTAGAGTCGAAATCGCACCGAACCAGTTCAAACATTCTGCTTCTCGGTTTCGGCGGAATTCAGTACCCGGGAATAGGAACATTCGGAATTATTTCCAATCCTGTTAGCAATGCATCTTGATTTATGAAAATTAGTTGGGCCCTGCTTATGCCGAAGTTTAGGTATTAATTCCTAGAAGCGCTAATGAAGCGTAAATCTAAGAAACTTCGAGCATGGCATTAATAATCATCGTCGGTTATACAATCTGAACGTACGAGGAATCCTTGAGTCTCACTCGTACTTAATACATAGCTATAATAGTTACTATTTTTAATAATCGACTTACATCCTCGTACAGCAGTTTCATAAATTTCATACGATCGTTTATGAATCAAACGAGCTGCATATATTTTAAAACCTTAAAACCTTGAAAAACGCTGTAGTGTTGTATGTAAATCGGAATAATAGTAGGAGAGTATCGTCGTGGAATTCCTTTTGTATAAAAACGTCAATACGGTGACCACTGTGTTTCCACAATATTATTCTTTCCAAGGGTGAAGCGCGGGGGAGAAACTCAAAACGAAGATACATCGTGGATGCTTTTTTTTCGCACTTCGACGAAAATGCAGGAATGATGTACACATTCAGGATCACATCACAATTTCTAGTGTCTAGGCTCTCAAACGTGTGGAAGCGTGTGTGTGTATGTGTGTGCGTGTCGATGTGTGGGAAAATTCATGGTTCGTGCACTGCCTAGGACGTTGCAATGACAGTTGTCATTAAGAGTCAGTCGCGAATACGTAAAAGTCACGAATCGTTGTAACATTAGTACGATTGGATTTTTTTCGATAAAGAAAAAATACGATTTACAGAAAATGCTGTTTACAGTTGTTTATCCACCCTCACATTGTCAAACGCATGAAGTATCGCATATTAAGTGAAAGTTGAAATTTATGATAAATTTATTTTGATTAAGTTTTTTTGCTAAACATTCTGTGTTTAAAATTGACTCACTTTTCGCTACGGAATTATGCATAGATCCAATACTATCATAATCTTTAGTCGTTCGACGATTGGTGTAATCTCTGGCCTACACCCAAATCTCTCTCTCTTCTGACACAATGCACTATACACACCCCGCTCTAGATCTCAGTATTTGCGATAAACCGAAGTGTGAATCCAAATTCCGGTTGGGATTGAAATAATTATCCAGGTAGAGGCTGGCCTGCTGGTACTTGTCGGAAGTCACTGCGCTACGAGTTTTTCCCTCTGTCATTTTTAATGCGCCGACCTTTTGAATGCAAAGACGAATACTCGACTGTTGTCGGAATTCTGCTCAAGAGTGCAAGAATGAAAGAAATATTCCACGTGCCTTTAAAACCGGGATACGACTTGGGCGCATTTCTGTATTTCAGCAGAAATACTGCACGGCCCAATGTGGGCGTGGTACCAGCTCATGCTCTTAAATGAACAAAATTCTAGATCCGAATTTTCCAGGAGCACGAAATAGTCGGGTATCATATAATCCGGCACACGCATGCTGTACTTATACCTTTAGGATTCTTCCAGCGCAATGTTTTATTTCTTTCCTCCCTCCTCTCCACCCTCCCCCCCCCCCCACTTTATCCGCAACGTGATATTTTTTCTTCTTCCTTTTTTTTCTCTTTATCGTCCTTTCCTGAACGAGCAAGTAGACTGTGCGGATGCACAGTCGGGCGCACTGCAGTCGATGCGGACGGGGGAAATTATTATTCCACTTTGGGCCAACATATCCGAGCTCGTCGATCTCCTCGTTAAACGTGACAGCCGTGTTAATTACAAGAGCGATCGTGCCGCCAAGGAAGTTGGTAGACGTAAGAGTTTGAACTTGCTCGAGCGTAAGCTCGTCCCCGTTTTTCTCTCCTCCTCGCTCCTTTTCCTTCCTCGGACCGCTCCCTCAGCTCGCCCAAGTCTCTTTGGATTCGTTAATTTTGCTTTAGGTTCTCCCGCCGCCACTTTCTCATTTGTACATGCCGTGTTCGGTACTTTGCCCACGTGCCTGAGATTAAATGTAATGGATTGTCCGATGAGGAATAATAAAACCCTTGGAAATCCCCTTTCTCCGACATGCTCGTTTATTAGGTTATTCTCGCGCGTATACGATCGAGGGCATGGCTATTTTTTTCGAACAGTTTCAACAGCGTGTGAATTAAACGGAGGAAATGTTTTTTTTCTTGGTCATTTTTTAAAGTTATTCTTCTCTTTATACGAATAACGGGGAATAGACAATTGTCTGTGACGTATAACACGTTTAACATGTATGCTTTTATATTGATTTTAGAAGGTGCGTGTATTATTTCATATTAATTTTATGCCTGTAGAGTCGCGCAATGGCCACGACGAGGGTTTCGATATTTGCGAAGACCTGTTCATGCAAAATAATGTTCATCGATGCACAAAATGTAACGATCCTTCGGTCGTGAAAGAATGGTTGCGCGTAAAAATTATCCCGTCGGCTTAGAATTCGTGTTAATTAACCAAACGCCGACCAGAAATAGTTGAATTCAGCGAAGGGTAAATTCGTCTTTCTCTGCGGCCTTCCCGCTCCACTCGCACCCTTTTTTTTTTCACCTTTCCTCCCCGCCAAGCCGTGTGGTTTATTCTTCCCCGACTCTCGCCTACTGCACTTTCTTCTTTTTTCCTTCCCTCTTTTTTTTTTTATCTCATTTCACGTCTGCTTTTATCTCATCCGCGTTTTCCCTTTCACATATCGCCCTTTCATACATTTTCGTACAGCTCGTTGATGCTTTTCTCAGGATTAAATCGGAAGTATTCCGGCCAAATTTAATTGCTGAACTTATCTTCCTCGACTTCCATCAAGCTCGTGGGAAAAAATATCACTAAGCCTGCGGTTTTCGCCTCGAGCTTTTAGCACGCTTGTATATAATGTATCATTAGAAAATCGTAGGTTGATTCATTGATTACTGATAGCAACTTTGTTTCAAAGAATCGAATCGGTAAGGAGTTTAACTATTGGGAGAGAAACACGTGTTGTCAAAATTAATCGTGTGCTGTAATCAGAAAATATAGCAGGTACTTGTAAGGTATTGTAAAGATATAAGTCTAAATACAAGGGTGAGCTTTGGATACTTTAAGCATAAGGGAGCGTAGCTCGTGTGCATCTAAAAACTTTAAGGTGCAGAGCTGCTTCGTTGCACTTTGAGCCGTGCAAATGAAAATCGTCGATTTACACGACAGCTTTTTGCTTGGATATAGATAGGGACCTGCTGAAGTCAATCTTAATTGGTATCATAAACTGCCTTCGCACAGGCTTGTCAATTGTCGCCATTACGGGCTTTGCACTCCAGGATTATTCGGTGTGAATTTAATTAAACCCGATGCTGCATAATTAATACATTGTCCACGTCGTCAGAATGGCTTGGCTGAGGGATACATTTGTTAAAACACGTGCATTATTAATTAATTAATTGGGTTTACGCTTTTACGGACACCAAGGCTATCCGCGTGAGTTCAGCTAACGTTTCAGCTGCGATGAAAATGTTCCCTATATTACATTAACATCACTGTTGCTCCCCGTGCTGGTGTTAATTAGCAGCACGCCGTATGAAAGCGTTTGAATTTGCTCGACCGTGCATTTATTTCGCCTTTTCCTCCAAGCCACGCGCCACGTTCTACTTTTCGCTACTTATATTGTCCCCTTTCTCGTTATTCCCTAATTGCTATCTCCTTTCCTTAAAGCGATTACGAGGCATGCCGGGTTCGTTAAGCACGTTTGCCGGCAGGGCGAAATTTCAAAAGGCAGGATTAATGACGTTTGCACGAATGCCGATTTTACGATGTCGCGCGAAAGATGCGATTTTCTTCATCGTCCCTCCTAGTGTTACTCGCCAATTGCCATGATGCTCGTCGAAAGGCGCTCGCGAAGAGTTTCGCGCTCGCGAGTGTAGAGCGATAGCGCGCGAGCCAATTGCGACTCGAATAATGTTGCTGGAAATTCACTGCCAGGAGAATCACTTTTCTTTTTCATCGAATGTTCGACTCCTCCCTCTCGTGCTTTCGATTATTCTAATTCGGTTGAATAGTCGAACTAGTAGTTTTAACAAGAGGAAAGGTTATTGTGAATATAGAAAGTGCGTTTTTTTTTGTATATAATTTACTAAATACAATAACCGAGATTGAGTAGAATTTCAAGTAAACTAAAGTTGTATAAATATGTTAAGACTTTCAGCTCGATAGGAATTTTATAAGGTCGGATTAACTGTAAATCAGTGTTATATATTCCATATTCTTACTGTTATTAACTGCCAAACAAACTGTCGTGTGTTTGAAGGTAACGGTCGAATATATATATGAGTATCTTTAGAGTCTAAGAAAGGTGCTTTCTAAAATGATTTTGACTTCAAATTTTCCAATAAGCCATTACGCATAGGGTTTATATTTTAGCTGTATATTTGTATATTCATTCCTCAAATATTCAGTTTTTGAATTAATCTCTTCAATTAATTCTTCTCCTTAGAATTTCCGACTATTGTAGAATTTCAACATTCTTAAAATCACGTGTACTCTTATATACACATTTTTATTCTATTTTCACGGTAACATTTTGAATGGAACATCCCTGAAATCTTACTCCAAAGATAACTCAGCATTGAAACTACGAAACGAGCCAAAATGACTGGTGAGTAATTTCTTTAAAAAAAATCATAGCGCTTTATGACAACGCATTTTCTGAGATTTTCCATTCTTTCCATGCAATATTTAGATGATTATATTGATCTATTCACCCTTCCTTTCGCTCTTTTTTTGTTTTTTTTTTTTAATTGTACGTGGTGTTTTAAATATGCCCCAAAAACGGTCGGTGTGATCTATTTCTCATTGTCGCTCGATAATCGCTGCACTTCGGTGTCAATTTCGACCGACGGCTTAAATCTGCTTTCATTAAATCTCCCACAGTCCAGATAGAGCGACCGCTTTACCACGATGAGATGGCAGGTTGGGAACAAATTTGACTCTGATGCGGACGGGCTTCCTTCGGATGAGAAACGTCAAGTGCGATGTGCCGGCGCCAATTTGCCCCCGATGTATCTGAATCGCATTGGCCAGGATGGATGGCAGCGATTTTATTGAATTCGATGTTTTCTATTTCCAAGCCTGGCGAGATGCCGCGGACAAGTGAAGTGCGAGCTCTGTGCGCGTTTTGTCAATATCTGCTAACAGCCGCGATATTTTATTACTTCGTGCAATCCACGCTTTCGTTGAATGTGCTTGTGGAATGAAAAAAAAACAAAAAACATATCAGCTGTCCTCGTCGCGATCGAGGCTTTGAAACGTACATTTTTAAGATATATGCAACCAGAATCGATTTTGATCCGTTAAGCGTGATATACTTCTTATTACACTTTTCTTTCTATTATTATGATATTTTAATTCTAATTATTACGATATCTATATTCTATCCGTTATCGTTGATCGTAGAGAAAGAGGGGATGAACGATGCTTATGTTAATAAAGATTCCTGGTCGGAGCAGTAGAATCAAATCCCGATTTTGGCTCGTCCAAGGCGATATTTTGGTATCGCGGCTGGCAAACAGGATTATCTAATTGATACACCGGAATCGAGGTGCGGAGCTCCGCTGAGCGGCAAGGCAAAGCTTTAAATGGGGTGTCTGATTTATTTATAACTGTAAATCGAAAGTTAATCGATCGGTTTGGATTTGGCGTTAATGTAATAACACTGAAAATCCGGGAAAAGCCTCCTCTGCCCCGGTGATATTCTTTAAATTAATTATGCGACAACGTGGCCGGTACGAGTTTCGTTCGCGATACATAAATTTCAAGCGGAATCGTGCCCGTGCAAATTAGCCGAATAAGTATGGTAATTTAATGAATGTCGCGATTTAATGAATGTAATTGAAGGCTACGTTAAACATGCTTCTCTGGTCATTTTCGCGCAGTTTACCGGCGCAATTGCTTCCCCGCTCGCCGCCGGAACAGGTATTGAATTTACGCATCGATTTGTATCGGAGGAACAGGTTTCATTATACAATTTCCATGGTATCGTACGGCACTTCGATGGATCTTCGCTTTGCCGTCATAATCCGTCAATTTGCGCCGCTCGTAGGAATTACACTTCGCAGGCCCTGACGCAGAGTGAAGGGCATTAAGTTTATTACCTCTGACACGCGATCGTTGATCGACGATATTTTCTTCGCTCCCCCCGTTTTTTACTTGTTAACCGGGAAAAAATGCGGAGTGGAGCGATCGGAGCCATTTTTCCTGCGAGGCGTTAATTTATACGGCGTCGAAAGAAGCGAAAGAAATTTGGAATTCGTACTTTACACTATGCAGGTTTGGTAATGTATTAAGTAATGTATTAGCGATTTATTTAGCTTTGAATACTCCGCTTATTTTCTTAATATCGTCGACCAGCTGGGTGTACATATTAGTTTGATAAAGAAAAATAAGTAATTGTTCACAGATTTTTTCTCTTTTATATGTTATATATGTATGCTTTATTTTAGTCTAAATGAGAGTTGTATTTTATACTTTGTAATTCACCCTGACGCGATACCTTTGGAAACATTCTCCAATGTGCATTCTTGGTTTATTTGAACCGATATCGGAATATTCGTTCGTTCGTCGACTTTAACATTTTCCTTGTCCTTCAGTACACACAATGCAATCCCCGAAGCTTTCCAATTAATCTAGTTACGGAGGAAGAAAAAGAAATTCCTTTCCTCCCCATACAGATATTATTACTCAATCGACTATGAGTTCTCGAGAGTTCAACAGTGACAATACGCCACAAATATTAATCCATCAATTCTCAGTCTTCTACCCAATTTAATATAACTAACCGCCTTATACTTACAATTTTCCAATATCAATTTGATTAAAAATTCAGAATTTAATATTCACTGTTATTTATCGAGCCACCTAATAGTAATCAGAAATATCTAATATTGAATTTCCACTCCACTGAGACCAGATGAATAATGAAATAAATGTGTAGATCTATCTGGTATTTTATGGCGGGTATTTATCTGCATTTATCTCGCAGGTATTTTATCTGCTGATAAAAACCATATAAATCATTCATTCAACCTGTAGCCATCGTTGTTCTTGCTGTCTTTATAGCAGAACACAACGGAGCGTTGAAGCTTCATTATTAGCAGTCGCACGCTACACGTTATTCGATAAGCCCGAGGCTCTCGTTGGCCAGGAACTCGATTTTTTAAGGTCCCCATTTTCCTGCTCTTCCCCGTGAAACAAGAAGGGTCGCGAAAAACGGCCCCCCTTGGGTCGCGTACGGAGGGGCATCTCCCAAATCTGATAACGTCCTCGGACCTCAAGGGGGATCTTCATTGACCGCAAAAGGAGACGGTTTCAACGGGTACGCGACCACAGGACTCTACGTTACGGAGACAATCCGCCAAGAGTCGAGAAAATTCTCCCGAGATAACATTGGCAGGATAACTTACAAGGGGTATTAACCGTGGAGGAACGCTGTCCAAGCGCCAGGTATCAAACTCGATATCACGCGGCTGAAGATAAATCATGAAAGTAAACAATGAGCCCTCGAATTAATAATGAGCGAACCACCAGGCTGCTGTAGTTGCACGTAACCTCCTCTATAATTGGACACCAAAGCCGATCGAGCGAATTACACATATCGAATCACAAACGCTTATGAACATCGATGTATCGCACTTTACACAAGGATGCAAGCTCGATAGTTCGCTGCAAGAGAGACGCAGTGACTTCGTTCCAACGAAAAGAGAGAATAAACACAGAATATCCCTACTGATCCGAGCGATATCCTAAAAATTATGGGACGAACGACAAAGGAAACTTAGGAAAAGAAGTATTTAAACAAATATATTCTTCATCAGGACAGCGAATATCGATTCCACTGATTTCCATACCTACAATCCAGAAAACATTCGTTTACATATAGCTATCTTTTACTATAGCTTACTATCTTTACTAAGCTTACTATCTTTACCAACGAAAGTGTAGAAACTCGGTTATGTGAAACCTCCCGTTAACCTACTCCCCTTCTTTGATACCTCTGGCAGGGCACGTGGAGGGGATCTTTCGAATCTTGGAAGGTTCGGCTGCCACAGGAGGGATCTTCATTGACCGCAGAAGGAGACGTTCCAACGTGATGCGGCCGCGGGGGTGTCACGGGGTGGATACGTCGAGGGTGCAACGAACGGTCGTCTAAGAGCTCTCACGGCTGGTTTGAGGGCCGACGCGTCCGCCCTTAGGGCAGGCCGCTCTGCGACAGGCACTTGGAGCCGTCCTAGGACTCACGGATGAAAGGCTGCCAGGAGTAAATACAGGAGCGATTTTCGTCCAAAGAGAAACCCGACAAAGTGTGCCTTGCTTAACCATGGACCTGGGGCGCATCTTTGACAAGGTCCCCTTCTTCTGTCAGTAAGTCGAGCCGCACGCTGAATGGAGAAGCGGAAAAGAATTTCTCTAGGTCCGTGATCACGAGAAAGGGCGAGTGTGTGGGTGAGAGAGTAAGAGAGAGAGAGGGGGGGGGGTCGATAAGTACACGGTTCAAGGTTAAACTTCTCGAGGTTACCTTCAACATTGGTTTTTTCTCCATCGAGCGCGAAATTCGCGACGGTTGTACGAGGAATCGATTTATACAACGAGAATTGATAGTGGATATTGAAAAGTCAAGAGGCGGCTTTCATTGTTTTATTTAATCGAGAAATAATATAATAATTGGGGAAGGGGACTGCCTTCAACCGGTTTATAAATTGGCGATCGTGATAAATATTTATCGACGGCAATTGGCTGGATAATATAGGGGATGCAAATTTAAGGTAAAGTGGACGTTAAAAGATCTTCATTAATCAAGCTTTCCGCAGTCCATTCTTAAAACCTTCCTCGAGGAACTTGATGGTCCTTGGATGGCTGCTGGAAAGTTTAACCGGATCGATGATGGTTGGGACTAAAAAGTCACGAGCCAGGAAGAAAAATGCTTTCTTCCTCCCCCAAGAGGGAAAATATCTCTTAATGAACGAGGTGAGGAAACTTACTCCTTCCGTTCCTTCGGGGTCTACTTTAATTTCAGGAGATAAAAATTAACGTGTCATCGAATATTCAAATTGTCTTCCAATTAAAACTTAAAGAACAATCCGTCTTCACTCGGCGAGGTCAAAGGTCGATACTTTTCCTTCTTCTTACACAGATCGCCATCGACGATGCCATTATTGCTGCAGTGTCTTTCAAAGCAATAACGCAAGGTGAACACATTTTCCAGTTAGTCAACGATTCAAAGTTGCAGGAAAATATCCTTAACTCCATCGCGACGAGTCACATTTATTTGATCGATGTTATCGAATACCTCTTTACGTAACTTTATGCTACACCAGCCTAGTGACTTTTCACGGAGATAACTAGATCCTCGTGCACCTATACCCAACTTATACCTCCACGAGCTTTCAGACGTAACCCATAATACGTTCATTTATTCCTAAACGAACACCATAACCTTTATTCACTCATCATTATTACATCCCAATTGTCCATTAAACTATAGCATATCACTGAAAGCACACACACGCGAGAAAAGTGATTCAACGCGTCCGTCCCGGGGCAAAGATCCTGAACTATTTATGTCGAGAATCGGAAAGAAGTCCCACGTAACAAAAACGAGTATATCGTCCACGGTGATCCCAGAGCCGCGCGACGAATCAGGAAGCGAGCCGTATAATTCGTCCACTTTGTTGTAGCGGTGAGTGTGCGCGCGTTGAGAAAACTTGGACGCTTCGAAACATCCAGGAAAGTTCGGGAGAACGATGGTTGCGAATGAAGTGGTCGGCTGAGAAGGATGGCGCCGGAAGGGGGGACATTTGTTAAGGAATGAGGCGGATGGAAAGCGCGAGGGATGAAGAGAGAGAAGGTGGGCGAGCGAGTGAGTAAGATAGAGAGATAGACAGATAGAGAGAGAGAGGTGAGGTAGAGAAAAATAAAGGACACAGAGGAGGGAAGCAGAAGGGGCGCAGGATATGACGTAGGCGCCATTTGAATAAAGTTCGAAAGAATGGTGGCGCTGGGCTGCGCCGGAGGCCACAGGCGGGGGTTTATTCAAATTGAACGTGACAGAGGCAGAACGTCTGGAGCCACCGTGTGCCCGCGGGTTGTCAACTCTCCATTTTAAGTTTCCTGACGTATTGAATCGAAGTCCCATCCGCTCGCCGGTCCACCAGTCGCGAGACGAGGGACGAGTAAAACATTGTCCCATGACTTTTACCACCCAACTCCGCGGGATTGATTTTAAACATGGTGGCAGTTTCGAAGTCGATTCGAAGGGAAGGCTGCGTTTGGGAGAGTAGAGGTAGAGACTCGTTCTTCCAGAAGTTTGGAATCGCGCTCTATCTTTGAACTACTTTTATTATGATGTCCTCGCTGAAGGTATTCGAACAGCATTATATTGATTAGCGTCTCACGAACAAGCCTTGTTTTATGGTATAGGATTTATTGCATTTACTCGATATGAAAGGGATAATAATGTTTACAAACCAGAGTTTTGTATATTGAGAAGTGTTGAACATTCTAAAAATCCTTTCCGTGGTAGTAAGAAAAAATCTTTGTTAATCTTTTGAGTATCATTCGATTAATCGTATATGTATATTTTATGGAATATATATTTACAAAGATAGATGAAATAAGGCAGAATACCTTGCACGATTCGTAAGTCGTTTATGGCGCGTATAGCGCGATATATATAATTTCACGCGAGGCACTAGAGGCGTCCAATACTGTAAGTAATCACGAGTCGACGTAGGAGAACTTCGAAGCTCCCCTCCGAAATAATTTGATCTCATATTTCTCAATCTCCCTGTTTCATTGCGAAACTTTCCTCGAAAGTTTCGCAGGCCATCCGTACCCGGTGTATTATCGCGGCGCAAAGCGAAGGGAGCCGGATAAATAAATAGATGATCGCATTTTACGACACCGGCTCTCACCCTCCGCTAAATCATATACACTTTTTAAAAGTGAACCTAGTAAAAGTAATCCGCAGGGAAAATGTACGTTCAATGTTCCTGTAACACCATTAATTTATACTTCATTATGTAAAAATCGTATTGCAAAAATGGCGCATCGATCGATTGATGGAATAAATCAAATTTTGCTCTCATTCATCCACGAGAAATCTTTGACAGATCTTACGGAAGTAATAATACAATGATAGTAATAATACCAATAAACGAGGTTGCACGAAGACCGAGTGTGTCTGTTAAATCATACTGCATACACTCTCAGTGATACAGTGTTAACATTCGCACAGCTCCAAGGAATGAAGGCACAGTTCCATCTTGAATTTCGGATTCGATTTGATTTCAAATATTCCAATGGATCAACTCGGCGCATTCCTTTCGTAGCATCGATGTTGGTGACAATAAAACACGCGTAGGACAATAAAGCCAACAAATAAAACAGGATATTCGCGCAAATGTATTGACGTGAACAGGAGCACACAGTTGTCAGAGGGCCGTCAATCGTCACGCGTACATCCAACGTTGGGTATAAATCCAGATATTGTGATTTCGGGAACAAAATGTGGCCTGAATACCGTGGAAAAGGGGTCGAAGTCGTATGGCAGCCGAACGGGCCATTCTCTGTACCGTAGGACTGAATGGCGAAAGGTATCCGCGAATATTCTACGCTTGATATTCAAAACCACCCCAATGGCAAGTAATACGCGTAAATCTCGTCAGTCTTTGCCAGCCCTCTTCGTGTGCCACGTGTCGAGAAACACGAGCCGTGGAAACGTCGAGAAGATACATCGTTGTAAATACTCCCACGTGTGTCTCGGTATCGTGCTTCACCCACCCCAGCTTCACGATTAATGTCTTTTGTTAATGTATTTATGCTAATTGATGATGCACGTCAAATTAAGCAACGTCATTAGTGTCAAGGGGGAACAAATGTGTTGCTTTATACTACAGGAGTTATATTAGAATTTTGAAATGCGTAGCCTTGAAGGATGAGCAGACTTTATATCGTTTGCTCGTTCTCCGTGTCTCTTCATTGTTAATTGATCATTAGATTTTATGACTGCTTTTGATTTTCTGCTTTGAAAAGTTTTATCGAAAAAGGATGGTGTTTATTGATTACGAGTTCGGTTAGTTTTCCAATCGTCGGTGCATAAAACTCGGATATTGATGGTACTGAACAAGTTTGATATTTACATGCTATGCAGGAGAATATACGAGGTATATTGCGTAGGCGTGTAAATAATATATCAACGATCACGAGCGGTTGGAGGTGAAAGTTATATTTCCAAAAAACCGCCGCGATCGAATGGCGACAAGAAGAATTCGCGAGCGGAAACTTTGCTTTCAGTTTTGCACCGATGCTCGGCGCGGTGAATAAAAACGGCGCACTTTTCTAACCGTGTAGTCGTCGATCAGGTGTCTCCTGCTTTTTACATGAGCTGCGAATGGACGTTCTTTAACCTCTTTTTCGTTGCTACGAAACATTCCACGGGTATTTTTTTTTTCGTGCCGCCGCAGATTGGTCAAAAAAAAAAAGTGCCAGTGAATATTTAAAGTACTTTCTCACATTGGTCTCTCTTTCTCTTTCTCTTTCTCTTCCTCTCTCTCTCTCTCTCGTGTTATTCGCAAAGGAGACGTCTTTGCATATCGACTTTCTCGCAGACTTTCGTATCTCTCACGATGCATCTTGCAACAGGTTTCAAAACGTCGGTCCACGAATTAAACGCACTTAACTCCTCGTTTGTGCGCAGCGTCTTTATCGTACACTTTGGTAGTTCTTTAAAGTTGCCACATCCAGTTAGCAAGTAAGGCCAATATTTTTTGCTACTTCCATGCCTCGTAACCTTCTACAGCCATTTCGTTTGGCCTGCGTTTGTTTCTTTCTTTATTTTCGACATAAGCTACACGGCTAATGCATGCTGCATGGGCCTCTCTATTGCATAATTAATCTACGAGGGACGTAATTACTCGTTTATATGCAAACACACATACTTGCCGGCGAAACTATATCACAAGAGGTTTTATCAAAGTCTCGTACTATCGCCGCGATACACTCCTCGCAGTTTTTGTAGAACTTTATAGAGTGATCACCAGCAACATGAGAATTAATAAATTGAGGAACAGGATTTATGTTGAACTATAATATGTAATAACAGCATTGTTCAATTTCTGTTTTCTAAGTGTTAAGGCGAGCTCTACGGAGGAACTCTGCGGATGACTGAATTCTTATTTATGCAATACCTTTTTAATATTGTACCGGCTAGTCGTCACCTTTCGTGTTTCTGCGGATAGATAAATTTCCTCGAGGACCCACGACCACGTACAACAGATCTTGCAACAGGTTATCAAAACGTCCTGCCGCGAATTAAATGCACTTAACTTAAATGCACTCGTTTGCCCTCCTCACGTTCCACGGAATACACGCATATAAAGCGGGCTCTGCCTTTTCCTGTGTCCGAACGCTTTCATTTTCCGTGCTAAACGAACGGTGAATACGCAAATGGATGCAAATCTCGTTTTCCACCGCGATCTTTCATTTCGGACAAGCCGCGCTCCTTTCTCTCGATACCGAAAGAACTAGCGCTCTATCGTTTAATCAAATTTCGAGAAAAATGAACTTGGCCTGGACACCGTATTCTCCCTGGCACACGATGCGTTCGAAGGGTGACGTTTATTTCGCACGTTTGTTTGACCGCTGACTCCAGAATCGAAATTCTCTCTCTCTCTCTCTCTCTCTCTCTCTCTCTCTCTCTCTCTCTCTCTTCCTCTCTCTTATCCTACGCTCGCCAGCGTTGCTTTACTCCAAAGCGGCTCCGGCGCGTTCCGCCTCTCCTTTTTTCTTTGTTAACGAAAGTTAACTCCGTGCGCCAAGAAGAATTCTCAAACACGTTTTTTCAGAGGGGATGGTGTGGGGGCAGTTCGTTTTGCAACGATTTTCTTGCCATACAGTTATGAATAATATTTGAATGTTTTAACTTAAAAATGACATTTAAATTGGAAAGTCCCCGCCCCTCCTCGGTTGTGACACGTTCTCGAATTTTTCTTCCCTCCACGGCAAAGCTTAATTTCCATTCCACAGCACGACGTTTTAATGAACATGGTATACTGAGAGCGTTTATGAGATATATGTAAATTTTTTTTAAATCGACTCGGCGCACAATGAACGGGTAATCTTGGGCCAAATGTTCGGGTGTAACATGGATATTAAGTTTTATCACGAAGAAACGTGGCAGGAGAGCCAAAGACGTGACTTTTAATGAACCATAAGTTTTCACGTCCCTCCGCCCCAGTTTGTCTGTATTAAAACAGTAAACGCCGGAATTTCACCAAGAATATCCTCGAAGTTATTGTCGCGTCTTCGGGACGTGGAAATGCAAATGCCGCTCATAAGATTCCCCTCCCTGAAATACGATCTATAAACTTGTAATTCTATCAGAATTTCCTGGCCCGATGGAAGCCCACTAAAATTTTCACGGCTGGAGTCAGATTCGCGTATGAATTGATCGATCAAAAATTTGGAATAAAGTCAGTACTTTGAATCGAATCAGTTACAAGAAAAAAAAGTTTAGAGAGATTAGGATTAGAGACTGATATAAGTCGTACAACTTTGCTTCCGCCGTCGCCAATGATGAACAATACCTGTGAATTATAAATTTACAACCTGTTTTTTTTTGCAATAAAGTTTTAATTTGGAAAAAAAACTAGCGGAAGCAAAATTATACACTTAATATATATCAATTAACACGTTGACTGTCACTAAATTTCGAGAACATCTTCTATATAGCCAATATAAAAAAGATACTACTTCTTTAACTTCATATCGAAATCAAATCATGCCGGTTATTAAGTTTATCCTAATAAATATAGAAAAGCAACGTGCACTGACATCGGCAGTACCGAAGAAACCCGAACATTCCCGATCCTGTACGATCGCACTCAATCTCTCGCCAACGATTTCCATCATCACCCGATTCAATCATATCAATTCAACAACTATTAATATACTCACCATCATCATAGATCATCCTATCGCACAACGCACCGATCCTTTTCTCACCAACTTCTCACCTCTCCATTAGAGCGCCATTAATTCCGCGCGACTTTTATCAGCAGAAATTAGATAGATCGACCTCGAGATTCGCGAATCGGCGCCCAAATAGGGCCAATTATGAAATCTCCCCGCAGTTTTTGCGCCAAACGATCTATCCGTCTTCGCACAGGGCGAATACACGCCTCCCCCTCCTTCTACCCCCTTACTTCCCCGGTTTTTCATAGCGACGGCCAGGTCGTCCCTGCTTCTGCCTCCCGCAAAAATTCCGGTGTCTTCTCCGCTTCCTTTCTCGCCGTATCATCTTTCCACGGGGCCGGGCGCACGTCGAAAAAAGATGTCGCTGGACGATCACGGCCGCCGGACGTGGAAAATGAAACGGGTTTCTGCTGCGCAGGCATCGCCCCCGGGAGGCCCTTTTTGCAGTTGCCGGGACGCGCCGTCGGATGGTGTTCCCCGGCAGGTTGTCGGAGAAACTGATCGACCAGGATGTCGATAAATCAACGAACTCTTCACGTACAGCGGACGCGAAAAAAAGGGGGCGGGGGGAATGTGGAAAGATTTCGCCCTGTACGGAAATGTGGTCGACGCGAAGCGCACTGTATCGAGGAACTAACGTAGGTGCAATATCCTCGATTGCTTCCTGGGACTGGTGGTTTAATATGAGGGACGTTGATGAGGGTAAAGATAGGTTTTTGTTAACACAATTTTTTATGTTCATATGATTAGTGTTTATTGGAGGAATACTTCTATGATGTTGTCTACGTGCATTTCCTCTTGTCTGTTGTAGTGTGTTTTGAATAGTCTTTATCCTGCTGGTTAATCTCCGTGTATCAGTTGATATCTAATTAAGTATTTTAGTTAAATGAGAACGATTTTATAATATCAGATGGAATTAAGATGGAGAATATATGAGAGAGGTTTGACTTGACTTTTATCCGTTTGATGATGGTTAGTACATTATCGTCATGCGTGACTCATTGTTGGTGAATCTTGATATATTTTTTGCTAGATATGAAACTATGTAACGAAAGTGATGTAAGTGATCGCATCTTGATTCTCGGAGTTCCTTATTTAGGAGAAAGCACGAAGCAGTGACTTGTATAATTTTCTACTCTCTGCTCAAAATCTTTCTGCGTTATCGTTACTACAAGGTATCGTATTTTTAGTTCGCGGTGATGCCCTATGTGTTAAGTCAGCCGCGGTATTTCGTGCGCACACGTATGCGAAGCTAGAAGAAGCGGAAGGAAGGCGAGAATTTTCAGTCAGAGCGATCGCTCGCGGCTTGAAGCTCTTAATAGCGATATATTATTTTACGTGCGGCTGGATAGTATTTTGCCAAATGGACGCGAAACTCTGCGCCCGCTTATACGTTATGACTTGAAAGCTTCATACTGGGATCTTGTTTGGTGTATCCAACATTTATGGCTGCATACATCTCGTTCATGTAACTAAGTGCCTAGTTTTCCCTTTAGGGGTTTCATGAATACGATGAGCATCCCAGGGTATTAAATAGACACAGTAGTGTACATACGTTGCAGATAGATAACATTAACAATGCCTACGGGCTACGGGCATGTAAACGGCCGTATTTGCACGTCAAACTTTGCTTATTCGTAAAATCGACATCGGGACGTCCCCCCGAAATGTTTGAGAGAACGAATTACCGCGCACGTGACGTCGAACGTCATAATTACGTTCGTGCAATTTAGAAATTTCCTCGTAAAACGATCTCGAATTGCTAAAACTAATTTACGAGTTTGAGCGTCCCCGCTTGCGCTTGTGGGACCAAATATTAACCGTAACATCCGAACGGGGCCTCTAATTACTTGTTTAATATCCAACTTTCTATTTACCCCGGAGAGTAAAATATTCTACCTTCCCAAGTTTCGCGAATTTTAAGCGGATCAGGTTCAAAAATTGACGTGACTGACTTCTCTGGCGAATCCCTTTTTAAGCTCGTCGCCTCGGCCCGCTTCGAATCATTTTTAGGGGCACTCTTCGAATTGGTCCACCAATCGCATTTGGAGCCACAGACTTCACTGAAATTATTTGCTCGTTGATTTCTACGATATCAATGCTGTGGAATTTAAGGAATTATTATAGATCCATTGTGGACACTTGGTTTTCTAATTCAAGGCTCATTATAACCGAAGCACAAGTTTTCCTACTTGCAATTATTGTCGACCACTTTTGAACCAAAGAAAATTAATTCGAGCACAACGAGCTCCTTTGAAGTCTCTAACTCGATTCGATACTAAACATACTGACACTTTACGTGCATCTTTACATATATAATCGTCCAAACATCTTATGCACAAATCAAGCTACTTTCCAAAAAAGAGAGCAGAACAAAGAAAAAGATAAATATTAACACTAGAACCACCGTCCACTTTCAGGACATATTAAGAACACCATGTATATCTCTCAAAAAAAAAAGTACATTTCACTGTATTAATATAGTCATCGAAATACTCCACGAAAATCCTATAAAATCCCACAAAATCATTCTGACCGCTTCGCTAGTTCTACTGCCAAAAAATCTATCAAGCGATCATGGATATTCCATCACAGTCAAAGTGAAAAGAACAATGGTACCAAGACACAAAACCGCTCCCGCCAGCTTCAGCGTTAAATCTCCGCGCGAAAGCGAAAGCTGATCCACCGAAGGATCCCAGACGGACGAACTCTGGGCGAATCGTTTATCCCTGAACTCGTTAACATGGTCGCGGAAGTTTCGACGGCGCATTTCCGGCGCCATTACTCAGGGCTGATTAATAAAATTTTCCCGCTAAACGGCGGCAGGCCGTCGCATCAAGGGGCGAGCTGGCGCAGGGCCAAAAGTGGCCACCGGTTTTTAAGGTGTTGGCGCCGTTTTAATAAAGCAGCCCCGGGCCCGAGCCCCCCGGGGGGAAAAACCGCGCTCCTGATCGATAAGCTCGCGGTACGAAAAACGGCGCTTAGCATAGGAACCTCATCGCTGGCAGCTCGCAGTCCGCCACGAGGGAGTGGCGGAGGGAGGGCTATAACCAAAATTTCACTAATGCCCGCCGTCACGTACCCGGCCTGGAATCCACTTAAGGCCGAGCTGCAGCTAATGATCCTACGCGTCGGAATCAAACGCGCACGCGTTACTCCAAATGATTCCCGTAATTAGGATCGATGGGCGAAGATATTGCGGGAGGCGGTTCGGGAAATGCGAAGAAACCTTGGACAGTTGCGCATAAGACAGAATATCGATAGCTTCGCGGGTCACGAGTGTAGCTATGTGTAGTATGTATAGCTGGAAATACAGTTTAGTATCCAGCATGGATTAATTTTGGATTGAATAATCGTAATCGTCGATGATGATAGTCTATCGTGTATATAACCGCGAATGGGTTGAAAGTCATCTTAGGTGTGTTTTAAGACTAGAACTACCAAACCAGTTAAAATGACTGGTCAGTGGTTTCTTTAAAAAATCGTAGTGCTTTATAACGATGTATTATTTGAGATTTTCCATGATTTTCATGCGGTATTTGGATCATGGTTTTGATTTACTGATATTTCCTTTTACTCTCTCCTTTTTTTTTTAAAGATGTACGTGGTGTTCTAAATATGCCCAGAAAGTGGCTGGTAGTTCTAATGTTAAACTAAATGATTACGAGAGTGGATGACGAATATTGAGCTACCAAGTAAGGTTGATTCACGCTTTCATTATATTTTTTATTATTAGCGACAAAAGCGCGATTGAATGTATTCAAGATGCTATGCTTGCAGATAGTTGGATTCTATCGATCAGTCCTTTATCTTTCTATGTTAAGTGCATATCCGTTAGTTCGAATTTTATTTTAAAAGTAGCTTCCAAGGTGCACAATTACGACGAAGCACGTAAATAACAGATGACAGAGTCAAATTCCAAACACAAGAGCAGCATTACCCCTTTTCGTTTCAATTATCATAGTGTTATTCTACTTAGCAAACGTATCTCGGATCCACGAGACGCCTGTGAAAAATCGCGAAGGCCAACCTAACCTCCCTCGGCCGAGCTACCCTCGAAACTTCATCGCCGCAACCGAGGTCGCCGACAAAACCGCGGGTGGCTTTTATTAAAATGTTGGATCCGGAACGTCTCCCTCTCTCGCGCCCCGAGAAATCAATTTGACTCTCTGGCAGGCGCGATATTACCACGTTTCTCTCCGCCCCCTCTGTCTTTCACCCCCTCCACCCGCTTCTTTTCACCAACGACTCGCGTGCTTTCTCTTCTGGATTTCGATTTCGTTCACCGGCCGCGTATATCGACTTACCTCGCCGGATTATCCGTGGAGTCGAGGCCCAGCCCTTCATCCACCTCCCCCGCGCCTCGTGGCTGGCTAGACCGAATCGTAAAAGGGAGTGCCGGAGGTGCAAGCTGGAAAATGGGTAGCTATCGTGTTCTTACCAGGAATGTACTCGGGTTCCTATACCCTCGTTGAGTGGGAGAGAGAGGGGGGTGGTGGAGGGAGGGAGAAGGGGGCGTTAATCCACGGGATCACCATGGCCAGTGTGGCGTGGGGAGATCATTTTCGGAATTAATTTTAGTGGTCATAGGAGCATCCATCTAACTTATTCATATCTGCGCCTGGTCTGTGAAATCCTTGGAGATGTTATTTTTTGCCACTCGGTGCTTGGTGTTCAGTTTAAAGGTTAGAAGCTGAATTTTAATGACAGTCACTTTTGTGCGTGATACTACTTTAACTCTTTCGGTCATGAATGATTCCTTCTGAAAAAAAATCATGGCCTTGCTAATTAGTACTTTAAAATTAAAATATGATTTTTGAGGTGTATAAAATATAGATAGGGGGAGTGTAACGTGTCGTCAAGTGAGAATATTATGTTCCAGTGGGTGCAGTGAAAATTTCAAGTGTTTTATAAGATTTAAAGATAAGAATAAAAGCATGGAACAAACCAGTATCGTTGCGTTATTGAATCATATCTCTAAAGATTCCAAGAGGAAAATATGAGTAAGTTACATCAGTAAATTTCAAGTTTTAATAAAAAAATCTGGAAGCTTGAACACAACAGAATCCAATTTTCGTATCAGTTTAACTGTTACTAATTTTATTTTTGCAATATTTTCGTAACTTTTCGAATGGCGAATTCCAATATTTACAAAAATATCAGTTAAATAATTAAGCCAGCGGTCAAAGAAGCGTCCTACGAGAATATCCGTACAACCTTTGCTCCCTGAGTGATTTAAATCAAAGGCCATCGATCCTTATCTTCTCCCCTTTCCACCGACGCAAAATTGAGTTTCACGGCTCGCCGTAAAGTACGCGGATCGTTATACTTCAGCTTTAACCGGAAGGAAGGTAATAATCTCCGAAGTTTCTGTGCCCGCTAGCGGGCTGGGACATTTCCGAGGGCAGTGGGTGCGTTATCCTAAATCGATTTCAATTTTCGGTTTTTGCCCCTCGCGCGCCATATTGCGACCTAGCGATATTCCGGTGAGAAATCGTAGAAATACAGCGGCTCCTTCGGATGGTCAAGGCTTTATGAAACCCTGAGATTGGATATCAATCATCGCGCCGCGGGTTAACAAGGATGTATCAGTTTAAATCACGTTCCGCGCATAATACAATCATGTGGATCCGCAAAGGAAAAAGGTAGGCCGCCTTACTCTCCTCTTCACTTCTTCAAATTGCGCGCGAAATATTTAAGCCCAATTGTAAAGATTAACTCTATATATCGAAAACACGATAAACAGAGACCCACAATTTTACTCGAAAAACCGGTATTTAAATTACAATTGTCAGTCCTGCGCTGTTTTACAAAGTAGCATATATTATGGTTGCACGGTCTTCGTTACATCGTACAACGCGAGTTAATGTAACTCACGCCCTGGACTGATTATCAATGATCACACGTCCAACGCCAGAATCAAGGCTGGAGGATTTCAAGGCCGATTATCGTTTGAGCCGAACGAAGAATCAAACTAATCGCGGACTCGCAGAGAGTGCAGGTTCTTAAATCGCTTGGCTAAGGATAAGCTGAAAAGCCGAGCTCAAGAAGTCCGGCCTGTTGACTCGCGATGTTTAGCCCCCAAGTATTAAATTAAACTTGGCTGAACTTTCCCTTGGATGAACCCTCGGACGGGGGACGCGAAGTTTCGCGTGCGCCTTTGCATAATTGAACATTCTTTTCCGGTGAGACACGCCGCGGAGGGATCGAGGGGAGGGAGAGGGTACATCGGTTCGATCGCCACGTGGGCGCTGCTAATGAAGGCGGAGGGTAAAAAATCGGTAGATTAAGAAGGCCGCTCGCTTATTCGGGCGCTTATCTATGGCGCCCGGATAAAATTCTCGGTGGATTTTCGAGCGTTCACCTTCTGTACCTAATTTTACATCCTCCCTCCCAGCAGCCGCCATATCAGCACTGGAACCATTTCGAGAGAAATTTCGGAATTGTTCCATCCACGTTTCTTTTCCGGACTAATTTAAGAGAGTCGTCTAATCCTCTTTGTTCTCTTCGTGTATTCGGTTGAAAGATGATCAGTTTCTTTTTCTTTGAAGAAGCTTTCTGCCCCTCTTCTAATATTTCCAATTTTTTGTCACTTCGATTCAGTCGAAAATCCGAATTTGAGCTACAGGTGGATCAAATAATAATTGCTGGTTTAACTGCTAATGAGGCTTACCGGGCGATTATAATTTAAATTACTATAAAATAATATATGTGAGTGTATATTTAAATGATCATGCATAAATACACGGCAGTAAAATATATTGAAGCGAATTAGTTTTTCGAGAAAAAGCTATCAAGGGACGGGTAATTTGCATATGGACAATGTACAGTAGTGGTGTATAATATTTACACTTACACTTTATTGTAGTTTAGTTTTTTTAACGATACATGATAATAAGATTTCAAGTGCAACAAAGTTGAAAGTCGTGCGATTATATGTCTGGAATCAGTATTTCCTTCTATAAGTACCGCTCAAAATTATTCCTCCACTCTATGCAGACTATATTATTATGATTATTTTTGCCATAAGTGTTAATAGGTAATTCTCTAAAAAACAAAATATATATATATATGTTTGCATGTCGTGAACACATTAAATTTTTGCCCCATTAAACATATCGCAAATGCCATAACCATATCACAAAAGCAATAAAATTCATATTTCGTGTATTCTTGGCAAGTGAAGCAATAAAGCTTTTTTTTCTCTGCGTAGCGTATTTTATGTACCTGCTTTGGCACTCCTCGATAGTGGTGTACCGTTCGAAACAATACGGATTCATTGAGGTTACATAAAAGTTGCCCACCGTGCCCTTCGATTCCTTCTTTACGCTTTCCAAACATGTTCGAAAAGCCTCGTCGCATTCGCACGAAAATCTATTCTCGAATCGTTAATAACAGACGTGGGACTAATTAATTGTTAATTATGAGTTGGCTACAATAACGTTAATCAAGCGGTCGTAAAATTTTACGTGAAGGGGTATTCATGCTTGCAAATATTCCTTTGAATTCATTGCGAATGATAATTATGCCCCTGATATGAAATATATTTTAACCGAATAATTCGACATTATCGTGTTTCGCGAAATATCGCGTACGAAATGCAAGGATAAAAGTTATATTCTAGATTATCATGAGCTTGAACGTTGGCTATTTCTACATTATGTTAATCAAATTGACCGATCTGATAATTTCTTTTTTTCGATATTTATCATCGTCTGTTACATACAGGACGTAACCTCTGTTATTCACGTATCCATATTTCTCAGACTCGTTCTCGATTTTGTCTGGACATTGTCTGTGCTCCTGACAGCATTTCCAAAAGGTTAACGACTTAGTACCGTCCGCATTCGAGTTGTTACCGCAGTTCGATGATCCTAGAATGAACAGATCAAAAAGTTCTCTTACGCTTTGCGATAAATCTGAAATGATATGAGCCGCGCTTCGCAGGTACAACGACAATCTGCTTCGTTTATATCTGCGCGCTATTACGCAAATACGTATAACCAAAAGGACTTTTAATTCCACTTGCTTCTGCGCTACTTAAAACTCGTTGCCCTGTAACATCGCTTAGAAATTTAATTTCTGAAAATAACCTCACGGCGATTCGTTGCGCGAAGCTGTATCGACTGTAGAGATCAATAAATCCTTTACGCCCAAGAAGATTATAAAATATGTACGTTACATAATAATGTTACCCTCTGCATAGCGTATAAAGAATAGCATACTTTTGTATACCGTATTATAAACGTATTAAGATATCCATAAACCAAGAGACGTTTACTTAAGATTATAATTTTCTGAAAATCACACAGCACAACTTAAAAGGATTGACTTTATCTTCTGTGAAAACAAGACTGATTTAGAACCTATCCTTGACATGGTAGTCATGTTTCTATGTATATATATATATATACTCAAAAGGATGAACAGTACAATACTTATTCAAAACCAATGACTAGATATCTTTCGACCCAATGGACGTAACATTTTACCAATCGCGCATCCTCTGTATTTCCATACCTGTTGGGATAGCGGGGCTGCCAACGTTGTTGTTGTAGTTTGGCGAGGTGGCGAAAGTGCCTTCGAGACACGCATGCGCGATCAAGTGCACAAATATAACACAATTCGTGCGAAACATTTTTGCTCGATCGAAGTTTCACAATAGTCGCCCGATATATCGTATCCTAAAGCCAAGAGCCGCTAATCGACGTCGAGTGACTCTTCGAGCGAGAAGAACGCGCCAAAAAATGAACACGGATAAAGCGGCCACGGAAATCGAGGGCTATGCCCGACGAGGCAGGAAGTTGGATTCTCGCGAATACCACGATTACCTTTAGTTAAAACGAGGAAAACGTGTCTGGCGTCGTTCACGCTCCGCTGCAATGGCTCGCAACAGCGATAAAAAGGGGGCATCGCGCCACGACTTCCGCAGATCATGAATTTTCCTGTCGCGCGAAAGAATTACTTCGATATTTTACCCGGTGCGCTCTTACAAACATTTGTCCCCTGGTTCCTTTATCGGGGGATAAATTTTTCGATGAAGGGACTTCCTTACTGGCTGGCAACGATATTTATTTCTCGAGCGCACCGAGGGAGATTGATTCTCGAGCGTGGAAAACGAGTTTGTTGGTTGCTAACAGCGATATAGAGTATCGACGATGGCCGGACGGACGGAAGAAATAAACGGTTAAATAGAAGTTTAACCGGCCGGACTGTTCTAATGCGCGAACCGTGTCAGGCTTAAATTGGAAAAACTCCGTTTAGAGTTAGCGAAGCAACTAATTCGAGTACGTAATTTTGGCGATCCGGGAATTCGGCTGAATTAAATTACCGGCCGAGCGCCAAAGTAACTATCAGTTCGATGTAGGCATTTATATTGGAACGATCGTTTGCTCGTTTTAACGGAGATACATCATCCCCCGTGTTTTCCATGGAAAGGTTCGAAGCTCGATTCTCCATGTATCGTACGTTACGTGCCCAATCTATTTTTGTGAAGTGCTTATGACACTTGCAGAAGTATAACGCGTTTCAATCGAGGAAGATGAAACGCTTTATTTTCTAGGCAGTCGAAGCAAAATTCTCATTATCGTTTGTCTTGAATGACCAACAAGTTTCTCGTCTATGTTTGCTCTAGACTGACCAGAAACCGATTAATCTAATGATTAATTTAATTTAATTTTATATTTATTATTTAATATATTTATGATTACATTATTCATTAATTTATGATTACACAAGAACACGTCACTTTAACCCATGGAGTTTTGGTACGATTCAAATTTGAATTGTTTTCTATTATTGTATTTAATTATCTTAATATTAAATCTCAAGTAACATTCATAGAAACTTTCAACCGGGCCATCATAATGATATTGATCGTGGCCCTGCTCAAACATAAACGTTCATCCGTCAATCAGAAATTCCAACATTAATACCTCGAAGATAAAAGTCACGTCGAAGAACTTTCCACGGTATAATTTCAAACGATTTCACCTCTTTCGCTTCCTCTCCTCAACAAAGGGAAAAAGAAGATTTTCAAATAATCCGAGAGTCCATCGTCGAATCGGAGATATCGCCTTTGGATATTTCCAAGCGATAATGTACACCGCCGCTCTCAATGGAACCTCGATTACGCAGCGGAGCTCGATTATGCACTACCCCTGGAATCGATATTGAGGAGAATAATAGGCGAAGAAAGTGTAATGTTGTGGAGACCTCGAACCGAGGTATATTACAACGACGCTGATCGAGTTGCTTCGCAAACATAAACGATTATCCGCCAATAAGAATTCATGCAGCAACCCTTTGAAGGTAGAAGTCACCCTGAGGAATCTTTCACGCTAATAATTTCAGCGAGTTACCTCTCTCTCTCTCTCTCTCATTTTTTTTTCTCCCTCTCCGTTGCTCTCGAGTGGTAGGAGAAAGGTGGTTTCGTGCGAAGTAGAAACGCAAGGGAGAGGACCTTGAGGAACGAGCGGAGAACGTGAAACGAAAGCGGATGTCGCCCATCGCGGGCAAGGGGGATGAAATCGCTAAAAGGAATGCGCAGTCGAGCGTAAGAGGACTCAGGGGGGCTGCAGAGGGGGATAAAATAATGTAGGAAGAGCTTTAAAAAGCTCCGGCTGAAACGGCTAGAAAACTCCAGGGCGCCCTTCCTATTTTTTCGTTTCTCTCCAAGCCGACATCGATCCGCGTGCGTCTGCGTGAGCCCCAAGAGTGACTCGTATTAGAGGAAAGTCACTTTAACGCCTGTTAAGTGATCGAGCAAAGCTGCTATACGATACTTCGACATTCAAATCTCAGAGCGATAGAAACTCGATAATAAAATGCTCCTATCGTACTTTTCTCTTTAATGCAGAACTCGATTCGCAGCGATGAACAGTTTAATTTACTTTTGGATTTTACAATGAACAGTATGCATTTTCAACGTGGAGGATTTTAGAAATTGTCTTTTTTTATACTCTACACAGGCTTTTTATGATATAACAGCATAGAGGTTTGTATATACACTTTTATTTACCTCGCGGGATATAATAGTTTCATTGATTTCGAGGAACAGTATGTTATCGTGAAAATGACTATTGACTTCGATAAAGTTCGCGAAGCATCGAAACGTCCAAGCAGCGATGAAGATGGATAATCGCGCGAGTGCTAAGCTACGTACCGTTGGATCAACCTAAAAACATCTCTGAGACGTCACAACAGCAAAGGGAGTTTTTCCAATGGGCACGTCCATCCCCAACCTTTGACACTCGCAGAGTCCCCACATTCAGGCTGTGACGTCACGATTGCAAAGGTGTAGGATCCCCGTGCTTACGCGAAACCTATCAAATCCCATGATATATACTGTCTCTACGTACCACTACTTCATTCGTGTTTACGCCAATGCTTTGAAACATATCGCTTACTTAGCGCTATCTCACTTCCTCTCGACGCCTCTCATCCACTGCCTTTGTCGCGCGGTCAGTTTAGTATACGCGACCGCTTAATTCATTAGCATCATACGCGTATATACACGCGCGAGTTTTCTCAGCCAGTATCGCTGGATAGCATATTTACGCGAAGATCAGTTCAACTAAAATGTATACCAACATAGAATATCCCAAAAATGAAAGACTGCAATCACTATCGAAGAAGCTATCAGAGATCTAGTCGAAAGCCTTTGGCGATTAGAGAATATTTTTCATTCTTCACTATCGTGCAAATGAGTTAAGCGAATAAAACCCTTAGATCCAACATAGGTGTGCGCTCGTTGAACCAATTAGAGCCGCATTCCTCCCAGAGGTTTTCTTAGGTTGAGTTAACAGTACCTGAATTTCAAGCGCTGGAAAGCCGACACGAGCGCGCCCATTGGGCAGTACTTTATCGACTACTTTCCTAGGCCACTGTATCTCCTCCGCCGTGGCTTTCAATGAATTTATTCACGATTACCCGCAGCCGAGGAGGGTTCTTTTCGTTAACCTTTATATATTGCCCCAGCCGTTGTTTGTCGAGCTCTAGAGGGCGAAAGTGGTGATACTTGCGGTCTTTCAGACACTACTATCGGCCCCTTGAGTCATCGAGTGGGGTTCCAAGGTGTGTTCGAGAGGGCGGTGCCTGGTTTATTAAGGCCCTCACCGCCTCACGAAGAGTCGAAGCTCGCTTATTACCTCGGCTACCGTAATTGAAACATCGTTCGTGAGCTTCATAAAGATTTTCCCACGTCGAGAGTCACAATCCATGAGACAATAGCCAGGAGCAAAACGTACTCGAGTTTTCTTTCCAGCGAGGTATCGATCGCCGCTAAACTCTGGCTGCTTTGATCGAATTTTGCGGACTATATCGAATTTATCGGGAAGGGAAAAGTGTCGGAAAGTGACATTGTGTAGCGTTATGGAAATTTCAATAGCTTGCGCGATAGTTGCTGCTGATTTTGTATATAAAAACTGTAAACTCGAAGAGGTATTCACGCGTTTATTTTAAATTTGGCGACTGGGAGGTTGCGTTGTAAGGTAGATCGTAGATTAAAAGTTACATATCAAGCGGTTTTAATTCGTACCTATTATTCGTTATATTCGGTTATGAAGCTGAATAGTTATTATATAGGTTTGGTATTACATGGTGAGGAAATTTGTTCCTGGAAAATTAGATGCAACGGGGCAGCGTAAAATCAATATCAGCCGGTTTGCATAGTATCGAAGATGAGATCTTTGAATTGATTAATACCTAGAGGTATGCGCACGCAGGCGTATAAACCGTACTTGCTTTTCACCAAAGTCAGAGCTTCATCCTCGAAGCTGATATCAATTGAATACTACAAACGAGGATCGAGTCTCTTTCGGTGGATTTTCACGCGAACGCGCAGACTACGAGATTTCGACGTTGTCGACGATCACCGAGAGTAAATTCAGCAACGATGCCGCGCGATTCAACGGCTCTGTCGTGTAATTCTCGATCCAACGTAGGTAATTCCATTCGTTGCGATTCACGCGTTACACCTTACCCTGCAAAATACTTCGACGAAGCTCCAAAATAGCGCCGCGGACCGAAAATTGCCAACGAATCTTAGTCATCGATCGCGAATTTTTCTCACCCTATATCCATATCATCGAGATTCGCTTAAAACATTCGATCCGGGTTAAAGGACCGTAATACAATCGACAAGGAAATCTCATTCGCTTGAAAAAGTTATTCGCTTAAAACCTCCCGATCCTCCATAATCCCATTTCTCCCATACTCACAGCGCCAACCATACTTCAACGCTCGTGTAACCTCACGGTCGCCAATCAGGGAAGCAAAGGATCCGAGCGCAGCGCGCAAAATCTCACTTGCCAATTACAAGGCAACATTCGCAATCCCGACGATCCGTAAATCCAAACAGCACATTCGATTTCGAGGAAAACGCCCCGCACGAGACGTCCGCTCGGAGTTACCGCGAATTGGGCAAACAGGCTCACTGGCGCTCGCCTAGCGCTTTCCCTTTATACGTGTAAACACGTTGCTGGCGCTTAAAGGAAAGACAGGAACCGGTCACGTATTTGGTGGTGCGTATTTCGCGGCGATAATTATTGCGATGTAAAATGGCATTAAGTGCCCTCCCCGCTTGTAATTCCGTGTCCGGCTTTGCGAGGACGGGGCATGGCAAAGGATGGAGGAGGGGAAGGAGGGGGGGGGGGGCAGGGCTGGAGGAATTTCTGCTCTCGCACCGCGAAATGAGGGAACTCGTCAGGGGGTTTAGTGCCTTGAGCGCCGGGGGAAAAGAAAGGGCGCCTCGTTAAGATGACTGCTCCGACCCTCGGAATTTCTTCTTCCATGAGAGGAGGCAGACGAGCGCGACGACGCTCGACGACCTACACGGCATCGCGCGATATTCTCGTGATCCTGAGCTCGGTTTCCATGGGGAGGGCCTCGCCGCGTCCGGATGCCGATTTATGGAAATTAACAATGGAAGTGGCGAATCGCTTTCGAATGACTGGTCCGTTGATTCTTGGATTAATTGGGTCGCCTTTGTAAAAAGGCGTTCTGTACGATTCTGGATGAGCCTGTTGCGGCTCGTTGATGATGATGTTGATTTAGTGATATTGTTTCTTGGTACTGTTTTTTTTTTTGTTGTTGATGATGGTTTATGGGAAGTAATAGTGGAAGCAGTGAAGTAGTTGAAAATGATGGTGAATGATTTTTTAGAGGAATTTTTTTGTCCTTACAAGGTGTTTTGAATAATGCTTTCTATAATTGAATCGTGATACGTAGATGTTCATATCGAGCCTTTGGCATTTCTACTTTGTACCCCCTTTTTAACACTAAAATATCGGTCCCTTTTTCGACATATTAAAAATATTATAAACATATATTTTTAGAAATAGAATGAAAGGAAATATTAAAGAGCAATATAACAATCTACGCGTGGCAATAAAAAAAAGTATTTTAAAAAATACATCGATCTTAAAGTTGACTAATTTCTCCAAGAAATGTCTGACCAGTCATTTCGATTGGCCCTGGCTCTAGTGTTAAAATATACCTGGTGCATACAAAGATTTACAAAAAGCAATCGTTAGTTCTATGATCGAAGAAATGTACACCGTCTTGCGAAGAAGCCCCTTTGTCGATGACGTTAATCATTTTCATGCTGCTGAATATTTTCTCGCGAAGCTTCAAAAAGGTCCATGGCAAAATTCATGATCCCTTTGATCTTCGGGAGTAACGTCTGAGTGGGTTTCATGTCGTTTGTTGCACGTAAACTGGCGGAAAAGTCGACTGCACTGGCTTGAAGGAACCTGGACGACGTGGAATACCTTAAGATGATAGTTTGCTGGAAAGTTGCGCACCATAATACGCGCGAATCGACGAGCGAATCGATACACGGACGATTAGAATGATTAGACGCTGATAAATCCGTCATTACGAACCGCAGTTTTGCTCGCAAAATATCCTGACAAAAGTAATCAACGCGATGTAGAGCACGTTTCTGGCTGTTGCACTGGCTTTGGTAAAACTAACTGACGTGCTGCGCCATAAATAGATTTTATAGGATTTTAGGCGATGCGCGGACTGATTAAACTGTCGCGTTTTGTCGGCCCAAGGATTACGCTTGATTGGAATAAGCTGGAATTATCCATTTTTTCATTGATTTTTTATTGGAGTAATCCGTTGTTATTTTCGAATACGAAACGCGCTGCCTCTTTCGACTGGCGTTTTACACGGACGAAAATTGTTACTGGCTAGTATTATTTATTTACCCTTTCTTTTTTTTTCTTTTCGAGATAGTATTTCAACGTGATCTGATAATATTCAAGGAGTATTCCACGGAAGAGGATTATGGTCACGGTGTGTAGATTTGATCCGATAATTTCCTCAAATCTCAACGAAAATCCGCTTAAATAACTCTCGTATATATTATTTGTCGGCGCTTTCGATCCACTCATGCTGAGCCGACAAGCTCTATACTCGATCGGTCAAATTCGACGTGGGGCTAAATAGCCAATCAGCCTCCCCTGAATTTTCAGGCCTGCCGGTCCTGCCCTTCCTTTTAGCATTCGTAAAGTAATTTACTGGCAAAGAGCACACTTACCCGGGGGGTAATTATATCAGGGAGTCAATCGACCCTTTCCGCATTAAAAGCGAACAAAAAATCCCTCCTCGCGTATAGCCGATGTGTTCGATATTAATCGTTTGTTCTTAGGCAAGTTGGCTGTCAATATTGAACGGCTGCAAAGTCAAAGAAGATCGTCCAAACTTACGGAATTGATTAAAATACGCATATTTATTGGACGATACGGCAAGCGTTTAAGTACTGGTAATATAAAAAGTAACTTTCGACGACGAATCAAGATCGATGCAATTGGATTTAATTCGAGGGTATGCATTAAATAACACGAAAAATAACCTGTCCCAAATCAAGCCGATAATAAAACAACCATTGAACCTTTAATGATTCTCCGATTTCCGTCGAAAAGGAAATTTTCCGCACACCGGAAACGATTTATTTGTACCGATAATTATGTTTTAGGTACGGCCCGGACTCCACGTGAATTATGCATATATCAGGCGCATAAACAAGCATTTGGAAATTCAATTTATGTCGTTTGTTCCCTCGGTGCGGCTCCGGGATGGGAGCGGGTATCGATAGTGCAAACAGGGGCTTAATGAGAGCGGAGAACCATAGAACGGTTTCATCGAGTGACCAGAGCAAATATATATGAGTTCGGTTTACATTTTTATCGATAAATAACTCGATTACCAGCGGATCGATCGTGGTCGCTCGTATCTCCTCCGGGATGCGCTAATGATCTCATCAAACTCTCGTAGATTTACATTGTTATTATTCGCAGAGTGTCGGCTTACTAGACTCCTCTGCGAGCGTAGAGACAGCTGCCATGGCAAAGGAATTCGTTTATGATCATTTATTTCGATGGAAAGTTAGTGGACGTCTTTACATCGCGATTGCGTCTCAATACTAATAAGTATATTCGATACGCTTGTCGTATAAATACTTCGACGAGCATTAATCTCGATATTCGAATCAGCTTCTCTGGGAAATGCATTTTTAAATGACGTAATGTTATTTGTTATGAAATCGAGGGCGATAGAACATCCCATAATTATTACGTTTTCTACCGATTAATAGATTGATCTGGATACTTTGGGAGTATGTAAATGTGCTATTAACATTTTTTTGACGTCTTTGTCGCGCCATCATCACTGGGTACCGTGACGCTCATCTTTTACTTCCAGCCGACAGTAAGCACTCTTGGTAATGTGCTTCTTGGTACATTAACCTCGACTTGCACCCAACTTTTCAACCGGCCGTACGTATGTCACCGGGCACAAGTGCTCGTAACAACGCTTTGTATTTTACATCCAGCGTATCAATCTCCACGCGTAAAATACCACTGAGAGCAAATGGCAAATTACATTTCGCAAACCGTTTTCCACCGGTTTTACGAGAAGTGCTTTTAGCGATCTACGAGCTGCGAGTTAATATTTTATGTATCCTACATATTAATCAAGGATTCGTGTAGATTTTGCTCATTATAGAATATACATTAAATTTGTATTCGTTACATTCATTAAGCTCCTTTAAATTTCGTTTCGAGGTTCGCGTATTCGATACTCCGAATCCTTCCTTGTAAATTTATTCTCGTCTGCGGAGTAGCATTACAGCAAGAGAAAGGTCTTAAAAAGAAAAAAACAACATTACGCTACGAACATACGCATAGATCAGGTAGTAAATCCACGCGTAAAGATTCTTATTGAAGGGCAAATAAAAATCCGCCACCTTAAGTTTCTCCCGCACAATTAGATTTTCCTGATCTTCCCGGACAATTTGATATTTAACACCAGCGCCAGCGGTATTTGCCTTTCCCGAGAATTCATGGCTTTCCCGCCGGATTGTACCCGACCTATAATTTCTCGTGTCGACTGACTAAGCATTTCCAGCCAACCATGGATATCCACCATGGTCGACGAAGCGTTCTGGGACACTACCGGGCCACTTAACCGACTGTTCCGTTCCGCCCGCCGACAATCTGCTTCCGATTATCGCCAGAGACCTAGATCCGATCGGGATTCGTCCCCGCCCGCGATCTTTCTCCGTCTCCGTGTTTCGCCATTTATTTATCCAGCCGAAATATCGAATATCTCCGCTCGAAAGTTTCGGCATGAAAATCCAAAGTTAAGCCGCTCAGTCCGAGATTACGTCGAACTTTGGCGATATCCGAACGAGAATCGTCGCTGGGATATTTAACGGAGGTATCGCATTGGGAAATATTTTGTCATCGATAGCAGGACAGTTTTGGACACTGCGATTGTCGCTCAGGCGTCGAAGGACAATGTAAACGTCGACGGAGTTGCGTGTTTCTATGGTATACCTTTGATGGAGTTGACCTGGGAGAAAGTAATTTGTTTTTAATTTCTGTGGTATAATTCGAGATGAAGGATAAGGAGATGCTTTGGAAGAGTGAAAATATTGTATTGTGAATGTACACTCAATTCTGTTTTTACATGAACTTTTTTTATACGATTTTGATTTAACACGAATTAGGAAAAGGATTTGATTCTCTTTTTACACGAGTTATTTTGATTTAACACGATCGACCCAAATTCTAAGAAGAACATTTTGCTTTTCTTTTATTTTTATAACTGGACATTGGAGATATTTTTTTACTAGAACTTTTTTACACGTATTCTTTGGAAACGTATCGATCGTGTAAAAATAGAATTAAGTGCATATGAATTGTGAATTACGAATGTACGTATCATGTATTATGTACACAATGTGTATTATGAAAAATTAAAATATACTGTTTTTACTTTTGAAAGTCCGTACGTTTGCGCGTTGCTTGCATAAGCGAGCGATTAGGAAGTAGTTAGATTAAATTCGAGTATCGGTGATTTGAGGAAACGCAACGAGCGAATTCGTGGCGAGCTCGAAGCGCATAAAGTAACGCGAAAAAGGTAACACCTCCATAATCGTACAATTTGGCGAATAACGAATCGATTGAATTCACACGCTGGGAGGAACACGGCGCGGCCGTTGTACGTTTATTCGCATCAATTGTCGTATCCCCTAAAATCCAAATATTTCCATAACGCATTAATTATGCTGTCATAAGCACGTTCACTATTCCAAAACTGTTGATTGCGTTCCTCTCTATTCTGCCGTTACCATTACGAAATGCGGAAGCCGCACAAGGGCCCTGTGGAAACGATAAAATTTCTGCGGCAAGCAATGGCGCATGACAAATTGAAAGTTGGCAATTAATATGTACGCGCCGCAGGACGAGGTCAAACGATTTTAATCGACAAGAAATCAGTAATTATTTTCTCACGACCGGTCGACACCCAAAATACCACTGTGCACCCGTCGAATCGTTTGCCGCGCCTTAAGTGCAATCCTTAAATTACCGCTGTAAAAATCTCGGCGCTCGTCGGTGTTCGAAAACGATCCCATCTCGTTTCTCAGAGATACGAGGCAAGTTCTCCAACCGCGCGAAACTTATTCTAATCATAGTGGAACCGTTGTTTCCACTGCGCTAGCCACGATACGACTTAAGTCCAGCCCTCGCATTTCCACCGTGCACTTAACACTCGCCAAAGTTTTACAATCTCTCCACCCCACTTCCTCTACCCACAGCATACATCGTCACACCAGATCCATTCCTATCCCAACAAACCCACCGGATCCATAATCGTTCACAGTAATCTCGAGATAAGCAGACCCTCCAGACTTCTCCAGCCAGCTCGAGGACAATCATCGTCTCCAATATCTCATTACAGATCACCGTATCGCGTCTCAAGGAACACCTCGATACCCAATAACGCTCCTCGAATTCGTTTCCGCACACCGACAGGCGCGCATGCACGATTCATCCAAGCGTAACCCCCGTCGCAATTCTCCCCCTTCGCCAAGCGCCGCATTCAAGGGAAACTGCGGGGAAGCCGCAATCGCGGTGCGAAAGAACCAAAGAGAATCCGAAGGGACTCGAATCAACGTACGAAAGCACGGCCAGAATAATCCCTGGCCTCGCGGCCCAGCCCACCCTCCGGTACTTCCGCGGACACTTAAGGTGTGTTCACACCGACGTGCCGGGCGTTTCTCGCTCGACGGCCGAAACAATTACAACTATGCCTCAACAATTTATAATTCCGTGCCCTCCGACCTCCTCTCTCTCTCTCTCTCTCTCTCTTTTCCTCACTCTCACTCTCTCTCTCTCGCACTCCCCCTCTCTCCTGTTCCACGAGCCACCGAAAATGGAGGAGAGAGAGAGAGAGAGAAGGGGGGGGGGAGTTAAATGTTATTACTTCAACCGTTGCAGATAATTTCCCTCGTTTGTTCGCCCAGGCATTCAGCCCGAGGGGGAACTCGCGCTTGGAAACGTTGGCCCGAGGACAAGCAGGAGGGGGGAGGGGCGCGCCGCTATAATTTGCCATTAATTCGCTGCAACGAGTTGCGCGCGAGTGCTGAAGTAATCTCGAATCGTCCGGGTAATCGTCGGCAGCGCCGACTAACGGCCCTGCGAGGCTTGCGGTTATGGCCGCTTCTCGGTTTGTAACGACGCCCTCGCCGCCCTGCAGGAACGAGGGCCGCCATCCGCGACACGCGAGAGGATCGCGGAAAGCGGCGGAAGGGCCTTTCGAACCGATACCGCGAGCTACGCCGGGCGGTTACGTCGAGGATCCTCCTTGGAACGATCGTTGCACGCGTCGAAAGTGCAGTTTGGGAAGCGGGGATGAGCCCTGGCGAAGTGCGGCCGAATGGCGATGCTTTCTCGGCTCGCGGAGCATCCGGAATCGAGATGGCTTCGATTTCTAAACACGAGTTCCACGCTGCTCCTCGAGTCCTCGAGGGCGTTATGAATCGAAGGAGCCCTGGTTTTCATCGTTGATGTACCTTTCGAAGTGATTCCTGGATTATCGATGATATCGAGAGGGAAGGACGCGCGATTATCGGGTAATCGTTGATATAATATTGAGTAGTAGTGGATTAGATTTTAAGATGTTGGTTATTAAGAGACACATTGAGTTGATTAATGTCTATGAAATAATCGTTTAATCTGTATAATGATTAAATAAATATTTTTTAATTGAAGCAGTGATACATCGTGAATTTTAGTTACATATAGTAATAATATGGGAACTTGTATTATTTTTAAGCTGCTAAAGGATTATTTGTATTTTGAATGTATTGTGTAATAGTTAAAGGAGTGCACTTGTCATAGGGAAAGCTGATACTCCAGTTGGACCCTCGCTTACATTCGTATGCGTTCGTTTGTTGAATCCTGATCTTGAGTAAGTTTTAAGTTATCGTCGCAACTCAACGATCCGCATTTCGCTTTCATATGATTTTCTTTGCTTCATTAATATACACCTTCTTTTGCAAAGGACGGGTGTGGAACATAAATGCATTATGTACGCGTTCGTTAGACGATATCATTCGATTTCCTCTTTCACGTTTTTCCTTTAGTGCGATCGAGTTCGGCGAACGATATTTGAACTTGCGGCGGTCGAGACCATTTCGGTTTTAGGTTCTATTCGGGGGAAATCGGTGTCGAGCTGCACCAGAGTTCGAAAGTAAAATTGAACCGGCAATTCCCGTTTCAATCCTAAGCCGCAACTACAATTAGCGCGTCTGGAGTTACAAATTGAATAACCACGCGTGTTTGCTGTCCCCCGTATTCGCCACACCCACGAATATTCACAAAAGACACGACCGTGTCGCGATGATACTTTTGTTTCTACCCTCAAGCTCGTTTAAAAAACGCGGCGCATTGCTGAATTTCCAACTGCCGTACCAGTCGGTTGTCTGAAAATTGCGTCTACCTGCGCACTACATTTCAACGCTCCTCGATCAAAATTAACGAAGTGTTAATCGCTTAACTAACCGGGTTTTTTTTTTACCTGGAAAAACCAGAATTTTTCATAACGAAGAAAATCCTATCATACCTCTCGCGAATCTCGCTATAGTCGAGCAATTTTACGCGGTCATATTCCGTATCGTTCGTACATCCGACACAACGTATTTTATCCGCACATTCCGGTCTGGTAATTAACTAGTCGGGAGTCCTTCATAAATTGTAGACTTTTATTTTTTATTTCAATATTATATTAAAAGAAATGATTGATTTTTATTTTAATTCCAAAGAGTATCCGAGTTATTAGATTCTACATACAGTGTCAATCGAATGGTTCGGAATTTACCTCAACCAGTGATTCTGAGATTAACTTACATTCAAAGACAAACTACAATAGTTTCCAGACTGCGATTGACATAAATATTAACGATTAGATCACTTGGAGTGTATTTAAGAAAAAAATAGGTTCTAGGCTGAAATAACGTTCATACTTGGTACCAAAAAATGCTCAAATATATTGTACATATCCAGGTACAAATTGTGCACTCGTACACGCCGCGGAATTCTCGATACGCGGAAGGTAATAATCGCGACGCATCCCTGATAATAATTAACGCGGTACCCGTCCATCGTTGAGTGGAGGCGCTTTACGGCTAATTTGTTCACCTCTGACAATTACTTTTATAGCCCGTACTCATACCACATCCGCCATATTTTCAAAGCTAATTGTTCGCATTCCATTCTCCCGTGGCGTGGAGGGATGGCCGACGATTTTTTTTATCCGTCGCTTTTAACCTCCCCTCCCCCCTCTCACTCCCCTTCGCCAGTCGAAAGAACGGGCGTGAATTGCGTCGCTGTTTGCTATCCCCATTTATTTACTGCCTCCAACTTTTTCCTGGATTTTCCATCACTATTATAATACATATTCGATACTTGCACGTGGAATGAGATAATCTCGATGATCGCACCTTTATCACCCACCTTGCCTTTTACAGATCAGACCAACTTCCTTTGACTTTGGAAAGTTATCTCCTTCTTCTCCGACTTGATCGGCTCCTGCTCTCATCCTCGACACCGAATAAAGCAATCTTCCTTCTTTTCCCATGGAATACACGGTCCTCCAGTTTTTCATGCAAATTACGCTCAAACACGATCGATCACGACGCGACAGATTGTTTGATTATTGAACGAACTAATAATCGTCTGTCTGCTCAGTGGACAGCTACAAGCTCCTCCCACCCTCGCGCGTATCAACCCTTCCCTCGCAATTCTCCGCAATTTTGCTTCCCCCGCGTTTTGCTATGGCTTGGTTAAAAAAAAAAAAGAGAAAAAAAAGAGAGAGAGAGAAAAAAAGGAAAAAGCGTCGGTCTTGGTGTATCATTTTTATTTCAACAAAAGTTATTCCGGTGATAAATGGCCCGGCGAATGTCCCGGGCAAGCCAAGGCTAATGAAGCCGGAGAATCGATTGGCGGTGCCGTGGACCATAATTTTAGGTGGTAGCTAATGAAAACGTTGAGGGGGAGGGAAGAATTGGGCGGGAAAGAAAAAGGGGAGGGGAGGGGAGGGGGCGATGTTAAAATACGTCGAATTAAGGAATTGATACATTCGTTACGGGCCAGGGCCGCGTTACGTCCTTGGCAACGACGTGTTCGACAATATATTACGTACATAAGGTTCCCCCGTGCTCGCGAAAAGCGATTGCTTCGTGCTTCGTATTATTGGGGTCGAGAAAATCGAGCTCGTATTGCCTTCCAGCCTCCCACCGCCTGGGCGGTGCCTTTGATCTTTGCGGTAAAGAACTTTTTCGACACAGCAGAGCGTGAGAGAGTTTTAGATATTGTATCGCTGTCGGTTCCAATAATAAGATATCACGTTTCCCGACGTTACTCGCGTAATATCCGTCCGTGATACGGAAATATCGGGAAAAGTGTAACCGCCCCTAAGTACAATAAAAGCTTAATGTGCTGGAAATAAGAAAATTGCGATAGAGAATGTATCGTTAAATTGGCGGACGTGACTCTCGAGCTTCCAGGCGAGTGGTTTAATACCGTGGATGGTCAGAATCGTACGAACACCGGCGAATTCTCTATATCGTTCGTGCTATAGGAAACCTTCTCATTATTGTTACATAATTATTTTTCTGCGCTTCACTATCCAGGAGAAATAATAATTATAATCGTGCATACAAGTTGAATTATCGGTTGTATGAATTCAGAAACTTTGAATTAAAACAGAAAGTGTAGTACCATCTGTTACGAACATTCTCACTTATTTATTTGTATTCATATTCATTTATATTGTGTATATATATATTTTTTGTATCCCGCTAGTTTTTTCCGAAATTTGAGACTTTATAGTAAAAAACAGATTATACATTTAAGATTCAAAGTATCGTCTATAATTGACCACTACTTTCTCCCATCTTTCGAACAGCGTACGAATCCCCCATTGAAAAAACTGATCATCTTTTGAGGCGATCCAGAAATCAATCCAATTTCGAGAACGGCGGAAGCAAAATTGTAATAAACATTCGCCCGATCGACAATACTCGAAATTAACTTCCCTTCGAAACCTCATAGCTCGGCGGGTGGAATTTGACTACCACAAAATTCAAATTGAATATCTTGCCGTGGTCGTAAATCACGATATTCTATTAAGAATAAAGTCAATAAATCAATCCGGGAAATCCTGAAGGTACCGGAGAAATTCTTGGCCCGAATTCCGGAAGCCGTGCACCGTGAACCCTGGAAAACCAAGATGAGATCGACCTAAGGTCCGGTAAAGCTCGATATAAATCAGACCGATCCTCTGGCCCGTCTTAGCCGGATGCTGCACTCCCATCTCCCTTTGGTATCTCTCGTGTCCATCTTTTTCTGCTCCCCTCTCGACTGGGCGGTTCCCCCTTGGACACGTAATTACAAACCCTGGGTGGAGGACTTCCGTGTTCCACCGCTTTTAGCCTTGTCGGTGCTGCTGGACCTACCTTCGCGAAAAGGAAGGTTGGCGATGGAAACGAGTCGTTTATCCATCGATTTGAGGCTTGGCAGAGCCGCTGTGATATCCTCACCGCCAAAGTGAAACTCTTCCGCGCTATTTCCCTTGCATTGTATTTAGAGCATCGCGGCATTTGGGATGCTGAGCAGCGCTCCGATTCTCGCGGATTTAGTACGAGTGGAAAAATTAATCCGCTTTGTTCGATGGACAGTGTTCTTGAATGTGAAAATATGGATATTAGCGTGGGCTAATCGGATACTGAGTTTTCGTACATGAAGTTTGTTAACTCCAGTAATGAATTCGCATGAGCTCGTCGAGGGATCCGATTTAAACGAAACTTCTAAATCATGGGAATAACTGTGTATCCGATTATTGGCGGATTAAGCTTGAGCGGTTGCCTTTACGTATAAACACGTGCTGAGCGTTAAAATATAACTTTGCTTTGATCAGCGCTTATTAAAATATCGTATTACACGAAAACGATAGAAATGTTGACACTATGATTCGATCCTGCTGTTTTGATATGTTCGCTTTAATGTGTGAACGAGAAAATCGCGTTCTCCATAGAATAACAGTTACATTAAATGAATTACGTACATTTGTCACGCGATAAATACAATAACGCGACGAAAGTTAAATTTCCTCCCAATGATCGGTATTTAAGTCGTATTACTTGATACAAGCAAGCGAAAGCGAAGGTGAAAACGTAAATTACTAGAGTAAGATTTATTAAATAGATCTACCTGAGCGTCGCGTCTCGTACCTCGAAGCATTAAAGATACGGTCAAACGAAGAGTAAAGCTTTTTCGGGGAATAGCCGAACTCTTCCTGGAAGTTTATACACTCGAATCTTCCTCGAGAATCTTTACGAACTTCTTCTTCGTTGACTGCACGGCGCTAGGCATATCGAGTTTTTGCGAAATCCGCGAAGAAAGGGGAGGAAGTAAGAAAAGAAGGCAGCGGAGAAAATGGCTCCACCGGTATGTTCTGCATGACTACGCTCGTACAGACGTATCCCACATTGTGGAAATAAAGGGAGGCGCAGCAACGACAATGGCTCCTCCTGACAAGTTTTCGCGCACTTATGTTTGCATGGCCATTGCCAGGCTTCAGCGCAGTGTGACGTTGCAGATAATCTTATACGTGGTTTTAGTACATTTTGCTTAACAACGAGGAAAAGGGTGAAGATTTTACAAGAGTAAGGGTGTAAATCGTTGTATCGATAACACGGTTCGGGTGCAAATAATGTCAGAGATGGCAGAGCCATCGTTATTCTCCGAAAGTCTAGTTATGGAAGGACGGCGAGCAAATTTGACCTATGTACATAATTCATGATTAATAGTAACAAGTAATGCGTAAGCGGCGGAATAACGCAAAACTATGAAATTCGGGGATGGAATTAATTTATCTCCCAAATTCCATTTTCGTTGGGACCGCGATACATTAATTTTGACCGATGCGTGTTTAGCTCTAATTTATGCTTTGCCTTTCATTAGTGGCCTACAAAGTTTACCGTCGGAAACCCCAATAAAATTGATAAACGCGTTAAACGTACCCGGCACGCTAATTAATCCTTTGTTGCGTGCTATTTACGATCAAAGCTCCCTCCCTTCCTAGGCTCCTCGGGCCTTATAGATTTAATTGGATACACTTTTGCGCGATAATTGCAATTCGCCCTCGCTAAATATGCGATAGGCGGTTTCTAGCATTTTCACGGTTTCTCAGAGGTACGTCCCTTCCAATGTACTTTCTATAGCGATTCATTTTTCGCTCAAAAAACTCGCGAGCACCCTTCTCCCCTCGCCTACGATCTTCCAATAAATTTATTCGAAAATACCTTCCACGGCAATGAACTTTTGCCACGCAAGGGGTATTATCTCCGGCCCTCTCGTTTTCCTCGATTTTCCAGATCTAATGAACGGGCGTTAATTAAGCGCTTTGCAGCGCTGCCATCCTAGCCGAGTTCTTCGGCGGACGTTTCAGTCGAGGACCTGTCATAAGCCTGTCACAAATAAAGGGCAATTTAACGGTCCACTTCCGGCCTGACGGAGGGCAGGAACTCGCGTTCCTTTATAACTTCGACTCCTCACTCGGATCCGTCGAGTGGATTTCGCATTAACGCCGGTCGGCTGGCTTTCGCTAATCGGTGACTAATTACGCCGGAGGAAGCGATCGACAATTTATTTGGCCGGAAGTCCCCGCCGCGTCCCGCCCTTCCGTCGAAGTGATTTTTAATCGGTCTACTCATAGGCGTCGCCTGGCCGTTTTCGATGGCGCTGGGGCGCCGGGTAACTTTCAACGACACTTCAACCTCGGAATTAGCTGCCACTTTCCGGTTATATTTAAGGGCATCGCGTGTATTTTCAAAAGAGAAGATGAGGGGGAAGATGTCAGTGATAAATTGGAAGGTGACTGAAGAACAGATAGATAAATACGATTATCCACGCGCAGCAAATTAATTATAGGGAATGAGGAGGAAAGTTGTTATAAATATAAGGCAGTTTTTCTGTAAAATGTTTGACCGGTTAATTGGACTTATTTGGTGGTCTTCCAGTGTTCGCAGTTCTGCATCGAGTATGGCTCGACATTGTATTATTTTCCATCGATATTGGAATTATTGTGTACCTGGGGAAAACAGGTTCTCGTCTGCCTTTCTATTTCTCGTTGTTAGGAAAACTTCGTTTACAACTCCCATTCATAGTCCAGCGTGTACTTTGAAGTGTAATTTGAATATAAGCTCTATCCTGAGTTCATCGGTGCGAAAGGAATAAAGTTATTTGGGTTAACGCTATTTCCAATCATCGTATTCTTCCAACTTCATTATTGCCATTGTATTCCCTTGTATTGAACCGTGCATTTATGAGGAACGATTGCAGAGGAGTTTCCAAAAATGTATCGAGATACGTCAAAATAAAATACGATCCCGAATCAGTAGACAAACACGTAGTATGTATTTTTTCCAACGTTTAATTCAATTTAAAAAGCTAACAACAATATTAAAACTAGAATACCACAGTTCCCTATAGGTATAATTCTGACTTTAACTCTAGAATTATCGGCCACTTTAGGTGCATATTTAAAACATCACATACACCTTTAAAATAAAGAGAGAGTCAAAGGAAATTTCAATAAACCAATATGCTGATACATGGACTGCATAAAAATCACGAAAAATCTCAATATTAGTCATAAAGAAAGTCGTCGATGAGCGCTACGAATTTTTAAAGAAATAACTCACCAGCTTCCAGTTTTAAAGGATAATCGCCGAATATCGTCTCGAAATTGCGCTAAACCGAGAAAAACGTCGCGAAGCTTGTATCGCGCGGAGGGGCAAGGGGGGTTAAATCGAAAGGCGGTGTCTTGCAATCGCATCAGCCTCTTGCACCATGCTGCTGGCGCCCATGGGTCTACTCAATCCTGCGGCCGAATGTCGAATGCAGAGCCGTTGGTGCTTCACGGGAAATCCCTTTGATCGATTTTTATTCCGCCAGTTTTCCAGCTCGACCTTTTTCCACCCACCCTCCCCTGGCCCTCCTCCGCAACAGCGCGGCTCGTATCTTGCCCCGTCCCGAAATTTATTTGCGATATTCCTCGACGCACCGCGCTGCACTCGTGATGTGTTTGAAATTATGCCACGACACGTTTCAGCCCCCCTCCCCCTCCTGCCCCTCCTCCGCTCAGAACCGTTTCTGACAATCCCATAAGAGAATGACAAGCGGGAGGTCATGGAACGTCGAAGCTCCAGGAGATACTGGTTGCGCGATTTACACCTGGGTTAATATGTACCTGCAACTCGCCCAGCCTTTTTCTTAACTTTCTGATTGGCAACTACGTCTGAAGGCGGAGCACGTTTAATCGTATATAAAGCTACTTTTTTTTTTGGTATAATTGTTCAGGTTCGCAGTAAAACCATCCAAGTAAAATCAGATGATAGTATACCAACATTTGATTTGGCAGATTTATTATCGACGGTCTTCGATAATACGAGGAAAATTTTAGCGCGGTGATAAGTATTTGAGTATTAGAGGGCTGATCTTTGATATTCGTGAGACATTAGAGAATTTTTAGGCTGTATAAATTAGAGAATGGTGTTGGTGGTTCGATGAGGTGAATGATTTCTTTGGTGGATATAAAATAGTTGGGTGGGAAATATACGTTGTTTTTAAACAATGTGCGTGTTTGCGATTGCGTTTAAATCCATCGTTTATCCCGCGTTTGGATTATAGTGTGTTCTAGTAACACGGAAAAGAAATCGCAATGTACAATGTTAATGCTTGGGACTTGGGTGCTGACAAAATATGGATAAGTAGGGCGAGATTGTGAGTGATAGCTGGCGCTGATTTTTCGTTCGCTTTTCATTGATATTAGTACGTTGGCTGGAATCCAGGGGTCGAATTTACAACACAAATGACGTGAGTAACGATAATTGCTCTTTGACTTAGCCCGTAGCGCGTTAAACGGAGCATGATATTTTCATTAAGGCGCCCCCGGGAAGTTACATTGCGCAAGAAAATCCATTTCACCTTACTTCTTGACCATTGGGGTCGTAAAGAAGACGTTAGGAAGAAAGTTCCACGAATTAGCCTGACTTTCATCGGCCTTTTCGCGTTTATCAAACTCAGTAGATATGACGGACGTAGGTATAGCCTATGAAATATATTACTCCCTAGGCGTGGAATAGCAAAGGGAAAATATCTAACGATGTGCACTAGAATGCAATTGGAGGCTATTTACTTCTTTAACTTAAGCGTACATATTGAAGGCTATACATATTGAAGATTGTATTCATCCATCCCTCAATTTCAAGCCAAAGAACAAGATAATTACTAACATTTAACAATAATACCGTATAAGCATTTTTCAAGTGAAATAAACCAAGCTGAAACGAAACATATTAACTCCAACCTCCTTATTCCTGTTTTGAGCAAACCTTCGTTTTGCCACACCATATTTTTCTACATAAAACAAACTCACTTTTCCAATGACAAATAAGACAAGTATATTAAGAAGAAGATAGAAGATATATATTCATTACCACTCCCCAATATGTAAACAGCATTTATAGCACATACACGAGCTTCTTTCAAGGATATAAAAAATATGAACATCCTCTATCTAGATCAGCAATGCTAATCGCGTCTTTTAAAATAACATGCGGCCAAGCAAAGGATTCTTCTCGCTCGCAACCTTCGCAGCTCTCCATGGATCCAGGCAACGCTCTGCGAGGGTTAAATCACAGCGGAAGGGGTTAAGACGAGCGGGACGCTCCAGTCTTTGTCAGCAGGTCGCATCGATTCTCTCACAGCTGTTGGCGGAGGATGAATGGGTGTCTCGAAGCGTGCACAGTCAGGGACAAAAGGCAGGGCCGTGGGTGGTGCATGCACGCACGATCCGGCTGCATGTCACGCAACTTTACGTGCCCCCTGATCCGTCAGCGTGCGTAACAGCACCCTGGTGATCCTCCGCGGAGGATCAGGGATCACATCGTCGGCTTTAACACGGCACATCCTCGTGGAACCGTCGGGAAGCCTCCGTGGACGCGCTACGTGACCGGCGAGCCAACGACCATTTACTTTCGAAAACCGTGTCCCTTTCTCATTCCCCCCCCCCTCCCTCCTCCGCTCCCCGTCACTCCTGGCCCTCGCGTTGAAAGCGTCTTCCCAGCTAATCGGCACATTCGTCCTGGGACTTGTCCGCCGATAATTTTTCCCGGAGATTATGGCTCGTTAGAGGCCCCAGGCCAGGACGTGGAGGAAATACGTTTGTAAAGGCGAGATCGGACTTCCAGGGACACGTGAGCCAGCCCTTGGATACCCTCCCGGCGCACCTCGTCTCTGATGTTGCATCCGTCTCCAGTCTCGCTTCCTCTCGTGGAGTCGGACATTTTATCGGGCGTCATAGGGATTTCTTATCATCGCGCGTGTTCCTAAACCGTGTTTCTTAGGGTCTGATCCGGGGAGCGTGGTTTCTCGCGAAACTTTTTCCTCCCGAATCCACGATCTGTGTCCTCCTCTCGCGCGTCGAGTTTATTTAATCTACTCTCTGATAATCCGAAAATTGAAGGGGAGTCTTTTGTCTGGATTTCGTGCAAAGCTGTGGGAACTTGATAGTAACTCTCTTGGTGTTCTGTTGTATTTGTGGAAGGTTGTAGTCGGCGTTGATGTTGGAGATTTGTTTCTTGGGTTATAATGTTACTTCTCTATTGTTGGAGTTGGTGTGTGAAGAAACTCTTGGTCGATGAATTATTAAGAAATGTCGGTATGGGCGGGTTAAGCATTTGTTTTTCTCCTTTCTGAAATTGGATTAGATGGAGAGCTTCGTACATCGCGATACTGGTGCAAACAAACTGGAAATGCACGTTGGGGAGTATTCCTAAAGGCATCATGGCAAAGTGAACGATGAATACGAAATTTCAGTCTTATTTAAACTCAAGTAAGACACATTTACAAAACCAATGTAAAAAATGTATAAACAGCTGCATACCTCTTTTTCTTTTTAAGTAAAATATCGAGCCTACTGAAGCACAGTATAGAAAGAATAAATACTAAGTATTAAAATATCATATAATTATCGATAAAATAAAACCATGACTTGAAATATATTACACAGTATGAGTATCTTTAATTCCGCCAACTTCTGAATTTAATTGTGTAACGAAACGATCCAGCCGTGTACCAGGTTATAATATCGCGTTTCCTTCCGGCAAAAGCCCGACGGTTTTGCGACGTTAACTCGTGGGATTGTGCGAATCGGGGTTTAATGAGCTCGTTTTGATTCGGCAAAATGATGCGTCACGTATACTATTACTGCGTGTTCGGGCCGGCATGTTCCACGACACAACCCGACACGCTGGTTCTGCATTGAAGTGCGCAACCGAGCATTTGGATTCGAGTTTGACATAGTGATTAAGTACTCACCGCTTAAAAGGAACAATCCGCAAGCCACCAGTGTCCGATGATCGGAGTAACAATGGCCAATCAAGGCCGACACGGTGGCGGCAAGTATCAGCACCACGGCGACTACTTGAAACGGCGCTGAGATCCTGAAAGAAACGAACATTTTGGGATAGTCTTCGACATTCGAGAGGATACAACTCGTCAAGCAACACTACAAAGTACGAACAATACAGTACAAAACGGAATAACTCCCTTTCTCATATACGTAAAATCAAACTTAAGTTTAACGCGCCTTAAATCGACATCCTAGAGCCAAGAATTGATTTTACATATGTATTATTTTACTATTATTATTATGTATTGCATTTACGAGTATTATTATAATTTTACATTGTATTATTATTATATATATATAAATAAATAAATATATGTAACAATAAAACAATTCGTACAGCAGTAGACACAAGGGTGCTCGCACCGATGACTCAAGTAGTACAACTTCCACTGAAATTTAAGCTACTCGCAATTGCATTCGATAGTTCCAAGGCTGTCGAGATCAGATCTTCAAGGTCAAGATCAGTATTTTCCGCTGATCAAGTTCGAGGAGTTTCTAAAAAGTCCGGTGAAAAAATCCCGGGATATCAAGGCCGGCCTTGTTACCGTCCGCCTTTAAACTATTTCACGATGTAAATAGCCGGGAGCACAATGGATTCGGAATGGCCGTGTAAAACGGGCGACGACAATGGATCGACGGATGCCGGGTAAATGTGTGATTGGTCCGCAGCAGTTCGTCTCGCTGGAGCCGGTGATGGCTATTGTCATCGCGCCGACAGACTTCATATAGTTTATGTCAGGAAGCGCGAATGGACGTAGTTTACCGAACATTTATCTGGGCGTTGCACCTACGCGCGGATAACCAGCGCCGTTTGATAAACATACGCGAGCGCAATCAGCCTGGAATACGAGCTCTCGCAATATGCACGAATAAAATGGAGATATTAAACATTTTTGCTATGGAAGACGCGGTGCTGCAGTATTTGAAAGTCTTTGGTGGAATATGGGAGACGTAGTCTTACTTCGCTTCGAAGTCTTTAATCGAATATGGGCAATGTGATTCTGTGTAATTTCAAAACTGGCGCCACTCGTGGTCGTAAGGTACTTGAAGTTAATGAATACCGAATAAGTTGCTATGTGATACGAATAAGTGAAAATATTTAAATGTATACTAATGTAAATTTTGCGTGTCCGTAAATTCGTCGTATTAATTTTGGAAAGAAAACATTTTTTCGGCGCGTTAGTAATGCCCGATTTTTTAAAAGCGCGCCTCGCGAAAGCGTTAAGAACGCTCGGGAAAATTAAAATCCGTAATTCGAAAGTAATGGACCTCGATAGCGAGTGGCATGAAAATTGGAAAACACTTTGCAGTCCATCACCGCGTAGGCACTAAAAGCTTGTCAATCTCGGACGTCAACGCTACTTGCGCCCTTGTGTAATATTAACTTCAGCTAAAACAGATAAAGATTGCAGTGACAAGCGTATACCGAAAAATCGATAATTAATACGACGCTGAGCCTTTGCGTGGAACAGTGATTGACATTATCGAAAATATAATCGCACGTTGCACGTAACTCTGCGCCGTTCTCCAAACAAGCGTCTGGTTTATATCGACCTGTGCTAAGGATAGATCTAAGTAGGGTTTGCTCATCAATCGAGCCACAAATTGGCTCAGGCTGGAGCCGAAAAAAAGGAAGGGTCAGATGCTGGTAGTAAATCGAAAGTGAGTTACCAACGTACTCCAGGAATTTACGTTTCTTCAACTTTTCAAATTCTGCAAATAGTCCGTGGGGCAAAAAGCTCGAAAGCACACGGTACTCCCCATCTAAATTTCCGTCCAACGGGTTAAACGAGTTGCTCACCGAATTTACGCGCATCCTTTAAATTTTCTAAATAGCCCGTAGGTTAAAAAGCCCCGAACCCCACAATATTCTCCGCGCAACCGCCTAAATGAGTTACTACCTTCGAATTCGGTTATAAATCACGCCTCTCGCGCATCCACCGCGTATTATTACGAGATTTTAACTTAAATTGGCTTTAGTCTAACGGCATTTAGCAGAGCCGGGTAATTTTGTATCATGCGTAAATTCACGATGGCCATCGTGACTGGCTGTTGAGGCATAATGATGGTTATTATCGGGCCGCAGACGGGCGTCATGCAGTTTCTAGCAGCGAGTGATAATGGACGAGGCTAATGAACATTTATTTACACGATGTGTACCTGCGGATGTGACTTATTAATTCAGAAATGTACGCGTATAATTAGGGACCGCGAGATTTATACGAGAAAAGTGTAAAAAGCTTAAACGTACTTCGATAATTAGTACATTATCCGGGTACGAATGAGGATCCTTGAGTGTAATACGAAGTAGTTCGGTATTAGGCTCGAATGACAAACAATTTGCGTGCAATCATTGATCCACCTACAAGGCGCGATGTTGCCTTCTTTGCGCGGAAATTGGATTGAAATTTTGCCTTTGTGCAATCTGCATCCTCGATCTCCGTAATTCACCAAAGAGAACGGAGGTGTTTAACATTTCGCCAATGTATCGTCAAAAACAAGAATGTAGGATTACGTTGCATTGATCTAGGAATACAATATGCCCGTATAAATTTCATGCCGCGCATATCCTGTAGCCTCAATTTTATGTATAACGCTAGAAAATTGTCGAACGCATCGCTGAATTTTCGTCACCCTGGTCTATTTCCGTCTCTGCGCTGGATTCCTGACGTTGTCGTCTCGTAATTCAATATCCCGCATTGGCTGTCGATGCGGAGAATTCGCGTACTAAATGTTTCTCGCTTAAAGCAGGCAAATTCTCTTAGCGGCACTCAAAATCCCTTACATAACATAAAGTATCAAGAGTTCAACTTTCGTATCAATCGATCTGTATATTTATTCATGTAACGCTGACAATTATAGCTCAAGATTTTAAACTCATCTTATGTGATAAACCGAAGATTCAATCACTTCGATGCTAAATATCAAGTAAATTAACAGGAATAGAAGATTAAAAATACTAAGAAGCACGAAAACAAATATACATACAATGGAACAAATGTTTGAAGCAAATGAAATTGGCAGCTTAGAGCTAAGAATTCATTATAATTTTTTATAATTTATGTAATAGTAAGAGAATATGTACACTAGTATACACAAGAATACTCGTATGCAACCTTCCCATAATTATGGTCATACAGTCTCTATCCAACTTAAATTATGTAAATTACAAAAGATCGTGAAATCACAGACAGACTCAAATTCAATAACCGTAAATAAAACAAGTCAGCTTCGATTTACAATGTTCTACAATAAAACTCCCTCTCCAAGTGGCGCATGGGAACCTCTTTAAAGGTTCCACGCACCAAACACAGATTACGAGAAGATCCATGCCCACGTGTGAATAATTAAATAAAGATCCATTCATCAATCAACAAATGTATTCGTTAAAGTGAACATTTAAAAACGAGATAGAGTCACAAACGATTCCGAAACCATAGGCGAATCCAGTCCCCGAAAAGCACCTTAGACGCTTGCGGTTTTCCTTTCAACGGCCGGTGTCGATGCGACTTTGGGCCGTGCCCGTCGGACAGAAGCTTTCCTTTGAAGCTTTTAAGCTGCTCAGGCTCGAATTACGGCCCATATTCTAGTCAGGCCTGAGCCATACGGCATTGAGGGATGAAAATGGATCTGGCTGTCCCGTGGCGGCGCCTGCCGACACCTTCGAACTTCCCCTGGACGAAGACGGAGGAGGTTAATCAAGATTTGCGGAGAAGTCGGCGCCCCTATGATGCGACGGCACGGACGTATCCCCTAAATTTTGATTGATCCTCCCGCCGTTTCGAACTCTCCTCTGCGCTTCCCTCCGCGAGCTCCCCTTCTGTCCTCTGGCGTAGTCAAATTTATTATCTTTTTGCGTGCCCCTCGCGAAGCGCCGATGACGTGACTGGCACCAGCCTAATTCGCGATGTTACCCTCGCGACGCTTGTCGAGCTTGGAGGAGAGAGATGGCACTCTGGAAATACTCAGGGCCGTCGAATTCGATGGCCGTGGGAACAGGCGATGTTCGATGACGCTCTGACGTTTGTAGGAGGATCGTGTATTTCGAGTGAGCAGATCGTTTCGTGTTGATTTTTTTTGTCGCTTTGTTCAGAGAGTTGCGATGAGGTCGGGAAAACTGTTTGGAGATGGACTTGACTTCTGCTGCTGGAAGCTCTAGAAAATATATAAACTTCCCCTAGGTAAGTTTCAGTGTTGTGTAGATTTTTAATGAACTGTTTCGTGAAATTTACTGTGGGATATCGAAAATGGATTAATTTGTTTATTATGGATTTATTTATTAATTCGTTTGATTATGGAGTATTTAGTTTAATCTTTTAGCTACGGCTGAAATTTCCGCGGAGCTGTGTCTCTGTACTGTAGTGCTCCACGCGGACTACTTGTAAACAATGAAACAGCGCGATCTGTTTATTTAGTAATACTATAGATTAATACCTATTTATTTAGTAATACAAGTTTGTACGGTTTGTTGGAAAATCTCGGTTTGACAAAAGACAGTAGAGTGGTGTACCAGATACAGCGACGAGTTTCACGTGAGCCACTATAGTGGCTAAGAGGTTAGAAACCATTTGTTCAGCGCTCAATTATCCCAGGCTAATCCCAGTTTGCGTAGAAGAAGTAATTGTAACAATCGCGAGCATCCAACAGTCTTTTCAAATCACCGTGCAACTTGCACAGTGGAATATCTCAAGCATAAAGCGATCCGCGTTACCAGGTTATTTTCACCTTGTGGAGCTTCAGTGTCGGAAGCCTTTCATCGATTGGGACTTCTATCTGGCGGGTTGAAATTTAATTGGCGGGAAGGAGGACTCGGTTTAGCTGGCAGTTACGGCGATACATCCGGGTTCATTTTAAATCGCGGCCGCATTATCGGCCGATTAATCCAACGAGCTTTAAAACGACCGTAGGTTTTGCCCAGCTCAATGCGTCTTTTTCCCTGCCAATAGCATTCCGCCGGCTGTTTATGGAGAGCGAACGAGTGGCGGAAGGCGGAGGATGGCGGAAAGAATGGCGATAAACGCTTCCCAACTCTGTGACCCTTAATTGGCACTTTCGCATGCCCCGTTGCAGGCGTTCAATTTCGCGCAGCCTATATTCCTCGCATTTTTAGCCGATCGAATACATTTGGCACAGGCTCCGTACTGTCCGCTATAATGGCACCTCGGTGTGTTTTTCCTGTCCCCACCGGGAAACCCAATTAAGCCAGTCTAAACAAGGACTGCGATGGCACAGAGCTCGACGATTAATCGGATTAAACAGTCGTCGCTTTGAATTCTTACTCGGCGCTTTACGGATCTAGGCCCGTGGGGATTAATTAATTTAAGTCAAATGATTTCGAAGCATACACGCGAATAATGATTCGATAATGGATAAATGATTCTTCGAGACTCGAAGATTTTGGGTGTTATTCGCTCATACTGCACGCATGACTCTCTACACCCGACTTCGAGTCTTTGACTTTTTATCTCAGATTCTTCATAACCGACTTTTCCTCGCGACTGCCACTCTCCACGCACCTGAAACACGCGCCAGCAGCATCCAAGCCTTAAAGATAACCTTTCGACTTTTCCATTGTCAGAAACACTCCAAGCAAATCGCAACATAGCGACTCCTTCCACGCAATAATCCACGCAAGCGGCACCAACAAATAATATCATCGACACACACTACTCCCCCAAAACCCACGATCATCATCGCTCACACCAGCACCCAATCACGAGTGGATCCCAATCCAATAAAACTCGACACCGAGGGCAAACTTGGCACAGAATTATCCCGCTCGATAACAATCACCGACGTAGGCACGCGATGTCGGCGAAAGGCGGCCCTCGTAATTCCTCGAATTTACAGGCGGAATATTTATTCGGCCCGACGCTAAACCCAGGCGCCAACTCGCCCCGGAGTTCGGCTCAGCCTCGTGCTCGATTCTCATTCCCGGAGCCTAAGCTCCGAAGTCGGCGGGCCGTGCGGGCGTCGGGCCGCGAAATTTTCCCGCTGGCGGGAAAAATCGAACAGGAAATCCCTTTCCTCGGAATTGCGCACGTCGGGCTGCAGGAGGCATCGAGTAAATTTCACGCCTCGAAACTTACTGACAGCCGGCGCGTATGCGCGCGGCAACCTTCGACGTGGGAGATTTTTCTCCGGCGAAACATGCCGGTCGTTATATCGCCGGGGCTTGTCGCTGCAGCTGAAGTGGCTGCCGCCAGGTTGGCGCGGAGGCGCTATGGAGGCGGCGAGGGGGGTTGAGGAGGGGGTAACGAGGGAAAGAGGGCGGCGCGGAAGGAGCCAAGGGGAATTTCGATGCTGTGCGGTGTAATACACGTATTCGTACCTATCGGGGTAAATGGAGCGTGCAGGGTAACGGCGCGTCTCACTAAGCGGCCGCGCTACCGCCCATCCGCCCACGAGTCGGTTCCGATCGACCTGCTCGCCGTATAAGTTTTGATCTCGAGAATTTTATGCGCAGTAAACGCCGCTTAATGCCACCCTCGATGACGCCACCTTCGTAGCAGCGGGCGAGTGGACTCTCGCCGGCCACTTCGTGGATGGGAGTTGTAGCGTTGAACTGTTGGAGCTGTTGAGCGTTGGGACACGTCGCTGGATGAGCGGAGAATTGAGCCAGTTCTATGGAGATTAAACCTCTGTGGGCCCGCGTGACTTTCAAGTTGTATGCTAATATATCGAAGGTTTGCCAAATAATTGTACTTCTTTACTTTTTCACGAGACGATGTATACGTCTTATATAATATCTAGGGGATAATCGATAGTAATAGTGATGACGGTTGGTAGCATTGTGGACTGGAAATATCGAAGCAAATGAATTGTGAGTTGTATAATTTGCAGAAATAATTAGGCTTATAGAGGGTTAACTGGTCGTTTGGGGTATTGGCGTAGAGTTATTGTGTTTTGGGTAGCTTTGAGATATTGTATTTCTATACAGGTTCTATGATTTTGAGATGTTTTAGTGGGTGTACAAGTTCGCCTCTGTCGTTTTCATATAGATGCTTTTAGCGGTAAGTGATGATTTTTTCAGTGCGGGATTCGTGCGCTGCCCGAAAGATAAATAAATGTATAACCAGTTTTTTAAATAAAGCCTGGAATTTTGGGAAAAAAGCGACAGAAGCAAAGTTGCAGATCTAATATTCTATATAAATGCTACTTTAATATTAAATCCAGCAGATCGGTCGATATGAGTCTTTTTTTAAATCGTGAAATTTTGAAATGGAGTAATTTCTACGATTTTCCGTGATTTTGTCGCAGGATATGGAGCGATATGACAATCTTCTTTTTCTTTAAGGATATATTTGGTACGCCCAAATATGCCTCGAAAGTGGCTGGTAGACTTAGTTTCAATTTTCAGTACGCATCACGAACATTGCTTAGCCTAAATCTCTTAGTAATCACTAGGAGTCTAATAATTATATTGATATATTCAAAGAGTTGATTATTCCTTCAATTTTCGATCAATTCATCCAAGAGGTATTTAGTAATAATGCGTATAGTTTAAAATCTTGTCTCCACGCACAATCTATCCAGAAGACTAAAGAAATTAGTATCTTCTGAACGAAGGGAACGATAAGTGGAAAGCCATTAGCCGTTAAGGAAACAAAGGTATTATGCGTAGAAATTGATTATCCTTCTCAGGAAAAAAAAGAAAAAAGAGCGATAGAATCCTAATGGAATTACAAATTGAAAGGAGCAAGCAGCCTGACATAATGCAGCGTCCGATTAAACGTTCGCACGATCCTCTTTTGTCCACCGTGAAAATTCAGACTGCGCTCCCCGGGGCAATCATGCCCGACTTTATTTTCGAGAAAGGCTCCGGTGGACAGCAGTATAAAAGCACATTAATTAGAGCATTTTACGTCCGTGAATTATTTCGCGAGAGTTGGAATATTCATCTCGATCCCCATTCTCTCTGAATTTTATCCGGGATGAGTATCCCGTTAGGCGGTAATTAATATTTTATAAATGTACATCAGCCGGGAGCTTTAAAGCCCCTTCCATCAAGAAGTAATTACCGACTTGAAAAAGAGAAACTACGCACGGTAGAATGTTCCGAGCTGTGGAATGTCTCGCCATTCGTAGAAGATTCGAAAGACACAAACGTATCGTCGGAAAAAGAGAAAGACACCTTACGAGAGCTTCGAAACGCGGACTTTTAAAGGTCCCGAACATGGCGCTTCTCAGCTTTGGATAATTTTCCAGGGAACGTGTCTTTGAAGGGCTCGAATACGCCGTGTCTCGAGTCTGGATGATTTTCTTAAGTGTCTTAACCATCGATACCAAGAGTCGAAGAAATAAACGTAGCCTTTCCAGTTTCAATTATTTTCTTCTTAGTAAGAAAATTGGAAAAAAAACAATTTAGAGGTACTTGGGTGGTAGAAGAGGATTATATGTATGATGCCAAGCGGCACCATTGGGCTGGAAAAGAGTTAAATAAAAAGCGAGCCCTCCTCGATCTACTCAAAGCCCTCTCGAAGCACGCCTTCGAAGGCTCGACATAGCGAGGGCAGGAAAATCCAGGTACCAAAGGTTACGAGCGACTTTTGACAAAGACTTTGCCGCGGAAAATCTTTTGTGGCAAGAGTAAAAAAGGGCACGGTGGGTAATGGAGCGTTTCTTCGCGCGCCCCTGCACTTTCGCGCCCACCTGAAAACCAGCTTGGGGCCGCGTGTAACAACGTAAGCCCGCACATCGTGGAGATTGTACGTCAAGTACGTAAACCTCGTAAATGGATGTCGTGGCCGTTCCTTAAGCATCCGGTCCATTTGTCACGGGAGCTTTTTCGTCGGACCTTCGATACAGGCGCGCTTAAATATTCCCATGCATGCTGGGGGAGATTCGATACGAAATCCGAGGAGTCAAGGGGGAACTTTCGAAGAGTTTTCCTCTCGTACGTCGGGCGGCTCTTCCGCGAAATTCAGATTCGAGCGCGTTACCTCGAATTTAAATACGATGGCCGCCTTTAAGTGGAACGTGAAAAGGGATCGTGGAATTGCTTCGCGAAAAGCCAGCGTGGTATACGCGAAAAGTATCTCGAACGGGGGATATTTATCGAAGGGGCGCGCTATTAAAACGATCTCAAAATGTTCGACATCGGTTGGTCGATGTGGAGGTAAGTAAATTAGCGCGATACGAGTCTCGATTAGCGACAAAGGCCGCTGTGATGGATTACGACGTGGCGTGTATTTTTAACGAAGTACCATTTTATCATATTTCCAGGGCGAAATCGCTGGACCTCATATTTCCGGCTGAACTTTCCCCAATGACATTTTCCTTTAATTCGGTATTATAGATACCAACCTGCGCATAACTGTTGCCGAGCGGACCAAATGAAAAACCATAAAATTAATTAAAACTTCGGCCCGCGGCGAGAGCCGACGACAAACGCCCCACGAAATTACGCCCCGGCCGTTATAATTATCGTTTTATTTCATTATCGTGCCTTAACGATGGCTTGACTGCTAATAATGGCAGGCCGGTTTAAAGTGTCCGCTTTTAATGGGCACCGATAACATCGTGTTATATTAACGCAATCGTGGAACGTGATGCGAATTACGCCGCCCGATAAAATTGCTGGCGGTGGCGGCGATTTAAAAAGGGGAGGGGGAAAAAAAAAGGAAGGGAAAACGTAGCCCCGCCACCGAAAATGACTCCGACCGCAGAAATGCAGATTTAACAAAGAACGAATGGCGGTGTATTTTAATTGAAAATACGGAGGGGCCAATAGATTTACCAGCGCCGATCTCCATATTACTCCAACCCTCCATTCCATCTCGTATACAAATATGTGTATGCGATATAATGCACCGTGTATAAATCCCACGCAAAGGATATTGCTGTGTGATAATCAGATCCCAAACCGGCAACGAGATAGAGGACGTCAGAGTTCTGGGACGCAGG